>CAEGAE010060326.1:0-73372 GCA_903067095.1 Girardinus metallicus
CCCCAGACAGCATAGCTCCCAGGATCATTGGGACACTCAAACCTCTCCACCACGATAAGGTGGCAGCCCAAGGAGAGGAAAAACAGAAGCCAGTGAAAATAATATTTAGACTTGATTACCAAAAGCACTTGTGGAATGTGAACTTAGTTCAAGTTATAATCTGAAAATCAGTCATAGCTAACCATGATTGTTGCAAATATTAACTACCCACCTATGCTTAGCCAGAAGCCCCAGGATTTATCTAAGATAGAAAGCAAGGTTTAAGAAATCTTTTAAATGAATTGTACTTTTAAGTTCAGTACAACTTTTGTTCCTGACAAGAAACTTTTAAATAATTTATATTAGTTTGCTTTAAAAAAGTCAGGAAATGGGCACAGAGGAAACTTAATGTTTTTGGTTTTATGTATGACTTAGAGTTTTACTTAACTTTGCTCCTAGTGTGCATGCAGGCATGTCAAATTTATATGCCAAGATTCTAGATGGTTTTCTTCTTCCTTCAGGGTGGGCAGCGCACAGGTGTGTGCTTACTTCCATGTTCAAGAAAGAGGCACTCGACCCCTCCTGCCAGCATCATCTTTGAGATCAACAAATTTCTGATTGGTATGCAGTGGGGAAAGGAGCAACAGCTGCAGCACGGCCAAACTGCTGGACAAAAGGTTGATGATGACACCAATCGTTCAATCTCGTCAATTGAAGAGGATTTCCAAACGGCATCGGAACACCTTGGAGAGGATAGTGAAGATGATGGCTTAAGAAATGGTAAGATTTGTTTAGCATAGAGTCGGAGTCTTCGCTTGCAGACACTGTCAGAGTTGAATTCTGATCAGTGAGGACATTCTTCATTGCCTGTTTTCCTGTGTTTTCCTCTGTCTCCTCGCAGAACCAATGAGTGGTGACATGGGGAACAGCTCAGTTGATGCTGCACAGAATCACTGTGTCAGACATTCGTGTCACAGGGGACAGCTTACTCGTCATCACAGCCAAGATGATAGTGACGTGAAAAGGGAGGGACTTACAGGTGCGAGTGTTCATACGAAAGAATCTGCTGGCCACTACGCAACGAATCTAGCTGAGTCTGTATTGCAAGATGCCTTCATACGACTCTCTCAAGATGAAACTTCCTTTGTCCCTGAGGCAGCAATCAGTGTGACCCTCTCTAGTTGTCCTTCCAACAGATCTTCAAAGACCAAGCAGCCTTCACAACAACGGACCTGCTCTTTTGAACTACCCAAAATTGTAATAGTTCAGAGCCCAGACAATTCGGATGGAGCAGCAGAATGGTCAGAGACACAACCATCACACATGCATGATCACAATATTCCTGCCAAGGCAGAGGAAATGCCTGAGACTGGGACGCCGGCTCCAACTTATGAACACAGCAGTGGACACAAACATGTTGAAATGGCTTTGGCCTGTGCAGCCAGTATTATTGGCACCATTTCTTCCCCACAACTGACTGAAAAGCTTACTCTTGAATCTGCTTCAATAGAGGTAACAGAGGAGGAGCTGCAGGAAGTAAAGGAGAGAAGTGACTATTCTGTGTCCTCAGCTATGTGTGGTATGGCACAAGTAGCCGGAGCAGTAGCAGCTGTGGAGTTAACTGAGGACTCAGTTGGAGATGGTGATTCTGATGTAGATTCCTCTGAGATCTACACAGCCTCCCACGGTCTGATGTCTGCAGCCAAGGCTTCCACAGCCTTCCCTCTGCACTGCAGTGTGGCAGCAGGAACAAGTGTGGAAGCATTCAGAGCTAACATTGCTGAGGTTTTGCACAGGGAAGCAGCAGAGGTCCTGACTCAACCACAAGGCTACAAGAGTGTAGCACACTTGCTGGAGAGAACACATAACAAGATAGTGGATGGCATTACGTGTCCCAAAAAGTCCTGCATGGATGAGAGTGGGGTGGACGACCTAATAAATGAGGTTGCTGACAGTCTATTCAAACATGCTTTAGAGAAGGCCAAAAAGAAAAAGGAACTGGAGGGTGCTGGAAAAGATGCCCCCAGCCTCCAAGTCTTTCTTCAGGACAGTGTAAACAACTTGCTATTTGATATTCTCTGCTTGACCCAAAAGAAGATCAGTCATATTTCTGAAGGTGACCAAGGGTCAGAGGAAGCACAGAAGATTGACATTTGTCCTCTAAAACCTGATGCTGCAAAGGAAAGCAAGGATCCATTAAGTCAGCTGAAGAGCTTGGTTGGCATGAGTCACTCCACTAACAATGAGAACCTGTTCCACTGCACAGAGAGGTTTTCCATGGTCCCAGGACTGAAGCAAAAATATATTCCTGAAGAAGGAGATGTAGTGGCTTCTTCCGCTACACCACACTTTAAAGAACAACAGCTGCAATCTCAACGCAGACAAAGTCAGCCAAAACCTAGAGATTTGCCTGATCAGCAGCAGAACAATGGCGTCATCAGAGAAGCTTTAGGTGAAATACCATGTCACAGCACAGAGAGGAGGGGTCGAATAATGATGGGCAGTGATAGCAAACAAACATCTCTAGTCTCACAGTCCTCCCTCAACTCCTGCAGCTCCAATCTCTCATTAAGAATGGACTCTGACTCTAAGGCACCTATCACTTGTTATGCTGAGGATTTAGCTGCCACAGTGGTGTCAATGGCTACTGAACTGGCAGCCATTTGTCTTGAAAACTCCACAGGAAAACAGCCTTGGTTTTGTGCCCTTAATGGGACATCAACTGAAGTAACAGAGACCTACTTGATGCCAACTTGCCGTACAGTTTTAAGGAGGAAGGAGTCTCAAAGCAGCAATGTGGCCTCTAGAAAACACCGGGCACCCCGACTCAGTGAAATTAAAAGAAAAACAGAGGAGCAACCAGAACTAATGGAGAGACTAGTTAACCGGGTGGTGGATGAATCTGTCAACCTAGACGAACCGCAAGACCCATTTGCCCTCTTTGCCTCAGAAGTCACAGCTAGAATCATGAATTGCCCTGAACTCAACGTGGTGGACACCTCCAAGTCAGGCCAGCAGCGCAGCAGATTACAGTGTGAAAAATGGAGTCGTGGAAAGGCGTCTAGTTATGAGAGCATTCCAGAAGAAGACACAGACCCCTCAGGTGCACCGAACACCCTGGGCCCTGGCAGTCGGTTAGGTCAGAACTTAAGCCGTGGCAGCTCCATTTCTAAGCAGTCCAGCTGTGAGAGCATCACAGATGAGTTCTCACGGTTCATGGTGAACCAAATGGAGACTGAGGGCAGAGGTTTTGACCTTCTGCTGGATTACTATGCAGGGAAGAATGCCAGCACCATCTTGGCAGCAGCTGTGCAGCAGGCTGCAACAAAGAAAAATGGTCACCTTAATGTCAGAGCCTCCTCCTGTTTATCTAAGCAGTCTAGCACAGAAAGCATCACAGAGGAATTCTACCGCTTCATGCTCCGGGACATGGACAAGGAGAACAAAGAATGTGGCATTGCCAAAACTAAAGAATGGAGCAACAGTCTTTTCCCTCCCACTCCTAGAACACCCTTCTGTATACGGCAGTCTTCTGTCCCAGACCGGCGGTCCTCAGACTCGCGGTTGACAGTCAACTCTCCCATAAAAGCCAACTCTTTTGATGGATTTGCCCGCAATGTATATGGAGACACTCTAAATATCTATCCAACCAACTCAGTATCAGCAACAGGATTGTGTAAGTCAGACTCTTGCCTCTATCAAAGGGGCAAGACTGATCAGATTACTGACATGCTGATCCATGAGACCTGGTCAAGCTCCATTGAGTCCTTAATGAGAAAGAACAAGATCATTACTGATCCAGAGGACAGTATTGAGTTGGAGGCTGCAGGAGACTCCCAGCCTCATGTGCAGCAATTTGCCAATCGATTGGCAGCTGACATTGTGGATATTGGTAAGTCTGCAATTGGAGGACAAGATGTAGCTGGGATAACAGCTGGGTCACACACGCAGCCGCACACACCCGTTATTGAGAGGAGAAGAGGCTTTAAACAGTCTCATCTGACGTGTAGTCGAAGTAGAACCAGCCAGGAGCAAGCTGGGTCTGGCATGGGGTCTGGAAGTTGTGATAGCAATACTTCTTGCACCAGGGGTCCAAGAGATGTGCCACTCATCCACATTGAGGGAGATCAAAGGGTTGAAGAGACTCTTTCAAAGCCTGAAAGGACAGGAACAAGACCCCAGGAAACATCTGTTGATGTCATGCGAATGGAGATGTCTATTGCCAGCAACAGCAGGTATTATTACACTACTCATAATGCTGTAGGAGAGTCAGAGAAATTGTTAAAAAAAAAAAGAGATATTGTTTATTGATACAAAACAGAATTGTCTTTGTCAAGACATGAAAGGATGTTAAGAGTAAGAGAGGATCACATGGGTATTTTTAAAATAAACATTAAAGCTGGACAAATAATATCCCTGAAGAAGTAATAGATGACATCAAATCTATTCTTAGAGTTTAATCAAAGTCTGGCTGGCACAAAGGAACTATTGACATACGAAACGGATCAATTTTAAAAGAATGTGTGGTTTGACAAACCTTTGACCAGGCTGTGACTCATCGTGTCTGGGTGATTCACTGAGTTCAGAAGGCTTTTTGTGGTGTCTTCTCTCTTTTATCCAGCTGAACTCCCTGTAATAAGTATCACTCTTGGATGCCACATTAAAGTCAGAACACAAATACACATAAGCATTGATAAATACACAGAAGGATCAAAGAGGTTTTGTGCATTAATATTCCTACACATCTAAAGTAAACTAGTGAAACACTCAACGAGATCATGATATTAAATCCTTAACACTGGCAGAAATTATTAGTGGCTAACATATTTGTCAAGCAAAGACTGAAACACCTTTTAAAAATTATATTTAAATGTGCAGATATTACAATCTATGGGTACAGTTAAAAAGAAGTATGACTATAAATTCTTCTTAGGTACAGTTGGAAATGATCCGAAATTGTATTATTTGTGAAATAGAATTTGGATCAAAATAGTTTCAAAAGCTATTTATAAAATAGCAAAGATGTAAATTATATGCAATAGTATATGTGTTTTCTAAATATATTTTTTGTAGTTTCTTTATAAAAAGGCTAAATACACAGGAAAGAAATGGATTTAATGTGATGGCACTTAAATGACGCTAAAGCAGATTAGGTACGGTGCACAAAAAGTTAAAGCTGATGTTTTTTTGAGGAAATTTGTTTGTTTTTTTTGTGGAAAACATTCAATAAACAGTTATATTTTTGAAATCAGAAATTTTATAGAATTATTTCTTGCATTATATTTTATCAGACGATTTTTAAAGTATTGTTTGCATAGCATGGGGTAGAAGTGTGTTCTTTTCAGCCAATTACCATGGGAATTATATAGACTTTTGGCATCTAGATGTTGAGAATTGTTCAGTTTTATGAGTACAGCTTTGGTGATGAGTCTTTATTTAGGGGTCTTTTGAAACATGACGACACTGAAACTCTCGTAGCAAACATGATGCAAAAAAAAGCCTTAAGTTGAATTTAAGATGATGATCCTAAATCTGCCAGCAAATTATAAATGGAACTTTTTATGCATCCAGATTCTAGACCTCAATGTTGAATACAAACTTTAGAGGAATCATAACATAGTAATACTTAGTATTTTCAAAAGACAAAAATACTAGCCTATTGCCCAAAAATCAAAGATAAAACATAAAGGAAATTGATTTGTTCAAATAAACGTCTCAGTTAAAACAATCACAGCGAACACTGAAGAGTACGGAAATAAAATTATCTCTAATAATTTTTTTCATCCAATGTCTGTTTTAAAATATTTAAAATTAAATTCAAATAAGTATTTTGCCAGTTGTCTGCACACAGAGGTGTGATTTTGTGTGTTTCAGTGACGATTATATCCTCAACATGAGCAACACTCAACAGTAAACGAAAAGCTGACAGTCTTCGGTCTCTAGAAAAACATGAGACATGCTTCCGTTCACTTCATAATACATGTAATCCTGAAGCAAGTGGAGTGCAACTGTTATTCCCTTTTGTTAAAGGGGAACTCAATCACTCGCCTGTTCAATTAAATCTGATTTCCCTCAAGAATTGTTGAGGATGGCAGCTTTCAAGCATCTAATTATGGCTTAATTTAATAAGTTTGCAAACAAATAAAGAAGATAAAAAAAAAAACCAACACCCAGAAGTGCCCATGAGAAATGATGTTTGCTGATGCATGGAAGATATGGAAATAAATTAGCTATGTATTTATGAAGCACATTGTAGTTTTATTATGTAAAGGCTTTCTATTTCTAATAAGTTAACAAAGGCTATGTATCATAGTCTAAATTAACCCACAGTGGCTTGTTAAAATGCTATGCAGTTTTGAGATTTTAGATACACAAACTGTGAAGGCAGAAATTTGAGAACATCATCCAGAGCCTCTAAAGACTTTGCAGCGGTCATTGTGCTCACTCAGTTGCTGGTCACTCCCACCATGTTGCGGTTTGCTCTCCCCCAGCAGTGAGAGGGACAGACCAGCTGTGACGGTGGCTGCAGTAGTGAAGAGGGACAAGCGTTCAATGAGTGCTAGCAGTGAAGAGAGCATGGGGAGCTGGTCTCATATAACCCCTGAAGATGACCCCCACGAGGAGACCAGTAGTTTTATCCAGCTGAGTGAGGGGTCAGTAACCATTGCTCCTCGATACTGCTCCAAACGCTGCTACTGCTGTTCCCACCCTCACTCCACTGTCATTGGCCCATTGCTTCTGATACTGACTCTTGTGCCAACCCCAACTGACTTCCTGCTGCTGCTGTACCCACACCTGCTAAAGCCAAGTTTAGCCAGGAGCTCATAAAGTCCATGTAGAGCTAGAAATTGTCGACACTCTAAACTGCCTCCAGTAAGGTAATATCACAACTCCTGGGAACACAATTACAATTTCAGATGCGTTCAGAGTGGAATATAACCCGTTTTGCATGAAACAAAAGCTGTGCCACAATAATAAAATGTTTAAAAAATAACATAAAATACAAAAAGGTTCTTTCTTGCATCTTTAAACAGGTGCATTCACATAAATTAGAAAATCACAGAAATTGTTTTTTTCTTGAAGCAATATAGTTCAAAAAGTGAAATTCATTCTGCAGGTTCATTACACAGACATATTTTAGATGTTTTTTTTTTTTTTACATGCATTTATAGTTTCTAAAAATTCAGTTTCTCCAAAACTAATAGTAGGTGATTTTTAATCCAGAAATGTTAGGAAATGCCATTGTTATCACCAAAACAATAGTGGGGAAGACTGTTAACTTGTGTTTTTGTCCAGCAGACATTAATTGAAGGCTAAGCCTCAAAAGACCATTGTTAAAGAAGTTAGCTCTTCACAGAGTGCTGTATCCGAGCACGTTGATGGAATGTTAAGTGGTAGGAAAATGTGTAGAAAAAGTTGCACAAGGAACAGTGACAACCACAAACCATGATTGGATTGTGACAACCATGGTTTGTGGAGCAGACTGGAAGAGTTTGAGGGAGATTTACTGCCCTGCAGCTGGAGTCAGAGCTTCAAGAGACATAACCCATAGCCGGAAGCAGGAGTTGAACTACAACAGCCCCATTCCTTGTGCTAAGTCACTCCTTGAACCAGAGATGAAAGTAAATTTAGTATTTCTTTTGAAATGCAAGGTGTAAGGTGCTCAGAATAAAAGTTTCTTGAGCTCTTGTGTGAAGTTTCCAGTCAAGTGATCAGTGTTGGTCCACTGTATTTTCACTTTGGTTAACTGTCATATGCCGCAGTCTTCCAGAGAAAACTATGGTGTATTATCAAAAGGAAGGTAAAAGATCCCAGAACCAACAATGCAAACGACCCTAATTCCATTATTAAATCAACCTAGGCTTCCCTAACATCTCAGAAGAGCCACAGACTGATCACCTCACTGTCGCATCACAACAGCTGGGTTTGGTGTGGTCCACGTTAGCTTGCAACCTATATATCTTGTTTATTACGGCAATGCGTAACGTCAACATCTGATGAAATTAGATGTTTCCTAGCTTGATTCATTCCAAATGAGTAAAAGGAAACAAGTCTAATTAACATTCTGGGTTTTTTTCCCCTTTTTCCGAACATTTTAAATGTTCACTCAAAGTTGTCAGTCACATGACAATTAGATTGAAACAGCTCATACACTAATTTATTTGTTATAGTTAAGAAAAATACTTACCTTAACTATAAGGAGTAGTCCTACATTTCTGCGTTAGTAATCCTTTTTATTAGTATCATGCAATATTCTATT
This sequence comes from Girardinus metallicus, assembly GCA_903067095.1. NCBI lineage: Eukaryota > Metazoa > Chordata > Actinopteri > Cyprinodontiformes > Poeciliidae > Girardinus > Girardinus metallicus. Next base: position 8,240 of record CAEGAE010060326.1, read on the forward strand.
TTCAGAGAAACAGAATAATCAGCAAAAGGGATGATAAACAGTTGAAATATACTACTGTATAATGTGTTGCTTTTTTAATTGAATCATTAAAATGACTTTTGGATAATATTGTAATCCCTTGAAATGCAGTTGTGTCTGTAACTGCTTCTAAATGTGTTGACAAAGACAGAAAAATGAAAAAGACTGACCTCGTTCTATGCTCAGTGTAGCAGTCATACAAGGTTTTTAAATGCACAACCACATCTGCTGCTCCCTGCTAGCTCTCCATTTACCCGCTTACTCTAACTTCACCTCATCCCTAATCCATGCTGTGACATATGGGCATGGCTGCCAGCCTTGCCTGTCCACCCTACCCACCTGAACTATCTCCAGATCTCCTCATCCCCATAATCAGATGGACTCGCTGTTTAAACACAGTTCACCAGCTCTCCCAGCTTGAACCTCCAGTTGTGCTACAGCTGTCGATCACCAGCTAACAGAAACATAATGCGCGTCACTGTGCTTCGTCTTGTACTTTCTGGCTTCGACTTGCAATGTGGCATCCATCATATGTCTTCTAATCTTCCGACTGCAGGAATGGGACAAGCAGTGCTTCTAGCCTCGGCGTGGCAGACCTGGAGGCTTTTTCTGATGTTCCTTCTCAAAGCACGGTGATCAGGTATGTCATTGTCACCAGCAGATGCCCATTATATTCCTCATTAATATGTCACTCCCATATTCACGGTGACAATGTTTCATTAGAATAAAGTAATTGGTTTGTCCCTGTTGCTTTGTGTTGACATCCTGAGACGTGCTGGCCAACCCTCCCTTTTGTATTTTCATCCTACTGCAGATACAGCATTGGTGAATAGAAAAGAAAATCATTAATTCACAATTTATTTCTCTACAACAGTGAGCAGAAATTTTCAAAACTGTTTGTCCTTATTGCTTTTTCTAATGTTGAATAATTTCTCAACAAGTGCTTGATTATACCCACCAAACCTCTGTCTTAAAATATCTGTTCACAGTGAGGAGACAAAGAAAGGCCACGTGGAGGGAACTAAAGTCAGCGCTTTAGGTATGTGTCCTTGTTGATTCTTAGGTTACCAAAATGCCATCTGCCTGTCAAAATCCTATAAAAATGCAGGCACTTATGTTTGCATTGTACAAATAGACAGAAGATGGAAAATCCACCTCCTGAAAAGCCCAGTTTGCTCCAAATTGTCAGCTCCACTGTCTCTCACCAGATCCTCATCTTACTCTGCAGGATTCCAGCTTTTATCCAACTCAGCCTGTAGACAAAGGCAGTTCAACACTGTAAGGATTTGCTCACCTTGTCACTGGAATATTTCAGCACATCTCTGAGAGGAGACATCTGCCAGATAGCTTTTAAAGTAAACCCTGCTTTTCTTTACAGGAGTATAAAGGTTTAGGATTTAGATTGCAATTATTGGTCGGATTTTGACCCGCAGGAACTTCTCGCAGTGAGACAAGAAGTTCCTCCTTCTTAACATGCATTGCAGCAATCAGCTCCTTCTTTTAACTGATGACCACTGATGTTCTTATGACGGGGTGCTAGTCACAGCACCCCGAGTCTCTTATCTGTGTAGTTCATCTCCAATGTCTTGGTAGTTTAAAAATATACTACAAAAACGCTCCTACAAATGTCTTTCAGAGGTCGGCTTGTAATTTTACTGCTACACACAAGCAAAGTATAAAATCAGACATTATGAAGAACTGATTGGTTTTTAATTTGTAAATTAATTAAATATTTATATGAAATACTACATACATTTGCTGGGCAATTAAAACTTGGCCATCAAAACACCAGAATTATGGTATTGAACATATTTTATTTTGCCGTTTAGTTTATATTGACTTTTAAAAGAAAATATTGTAATTGGAAAATATTTAAAAATTAATTTAACATGAAATTACCTTAATAATTGCCAATGATCAATGGCAGTAAATTTTTGATTTCATTTTGAAAATTGAATGTTTCTCAAAACACAATAAAATATGTTTCAATTTGGGGGGGAAAATAATCTTTTCCTACTTATATTTTTCTGAAAAATTACACTCTTCTCAGGAATAATTGGAAAAGTCTGAACATGCATTACAGCAATCAGCTCCTTCTTATAACTGATGACCACTGATGTTTTTATGGTTTATCTTTAGTGATGAGCTCCAAGGCAATGAGGCTGAAAGGCCTCCTTTCCATCACCCTAATCTTTAGCCCTTCAAAACGTTAATATTGCTTACGGTCAGAAGAAATATGTTGACCAAAAATAAAAGATTACTTTGAATTCCAACTTACCTGTTTTGCCAATTAGTTAGTTTAGAAAAGAGGCAACTCTGTAATAAACCCAACATTAATTTACAAGCTGCTGTCTTGTCAGCATTACCACTGTGTAAAGTTTCTACCAACACCCACATTTCCTTTCATTGACTCTTCAGTTTTTATTTCTTCTTGCTTAAATTTTGCAGGTATCTAATTGCTAATGCTTCACATTAAACAAGTATTAGAGTATGAAACACTAAGAGGGTCAGAATGAGTCATCAGTATGCTTTTTGTTGACTTCCTACAGGACAAATGCTAAAATATTAATATTACTAATGATAACTCATGTATATATATATAAATGAACATGAATACTTACATGAATTGTAAAGAGCATGAATAAAAAAAATACTTGACTTGAACTTTGATTTTATGTGAACTTTAATCATTTATTTCTCTCACTTTGATCACCTCACCATTCCCATAGAGCTTTTCATACACTAATGTTTCACTAGTAAAGTCTTCCTTATTTAATGCCTCAGGTTTTAAGACTCTCCAAAAGAAAAACTGAGACGGATAAATTTATTGTTTGAAACTGATCATGCTGTAACAGCGGGAAAGGGTTTATTTCTAAAGGAAAATCAAATGTGGCCTCATAGTCCAGTGATGAACTGCTTAATCAAGCATTAGGTAGGAATGACTTCTACCTAACATTTGATTAGGTAGAAGTCCTAATCAAGTTTCTTTTTGTCCTTCAGAGAGCTCTTCAGGAAGTCCTGCAGGTGGCAGCAGTAACCTCAGGCAGCTTTTAGTGGTAAACTGTGACCTGGAGCAAGAATGTGAGGACGCTGAGCTCAGAGTGGCTCTGCAGTGGATTGCTGCCTCTGAGTTGGGCCTTCCTGCTCTCTACTTCAGGAAGTCAAAGGAGAAGAGGTTAACAAAGGTAGGAAATAGTTTAAAAAATATATAGCAAATGGTTTATATTGCTTGACATGACTGTAGTTTAAAGCAGTTTCAGTAGAAGTGTATTTACATACACAAACAGATTCAGTGTTAATTTCTTTTTTGAACAGTTTCAGAGGGTGGTCCACCTGATGGCCCAGAAGGCATGGCGGATTGCTGACTTGTTCAGCGCTGTGGTTCAGTTCTGTAAGCTACACAAGACCAAGGAAGAGGCAGACAGGTCTCTTCGTACCAGCCTCTTTGACTGGCTTTTGGAAACCCTTTAGGACAAACTGACCTCATCTTACCGCATACAGCAACACATCGTCGCCTGTTATAGTTGGTCTGCAATGAGTTTGTTACCGTTTGCCCCATTCTGTCTCATCTCCGTGTCTGTCACTGTAACCTGGAAACAACTTTTTTCTCTGGGACTGAGAAAGTCTCATGTGGTTCTCCAAATTGGTTTGCCAGTTTACAGGTGGAATTTGACCAGCTTCCCTTTAATCCCAGCATACTATGTTTTACATTTTATCTCTCATGCAAGTTGCCTACACAGTTAAAGCCAACAATACCAGCTGAACATTTCTGACGGGAGCCAACTTTCAAGATTTTTTTTTTTTTTTTTTTTTGTTAAGTAAGCATGCTTTAACAACACCAAAAAATATATAAAAAATAAAGTATTGTAAAACAAAAAAATTTAAAACTATAGCTAGCTAAATCAGCACTCTAACATGTTAGATCAAAATGGCTCAAATAATATCTCTTTTTTTCTTTCTCCACTTTTACATGCATATTGTCACGTCTTCGTTTTGTTCTTTGGCCAATCTCTGTAGTGACTATGAAATCCATTCCTAAGTCAATATGTTGTTTATCCTCTTGTTACCTGAGATCTGTTTATTTTAGATAGTCGTGCTGTAAATACTGTAGATTTTGGAACTGTTGCACCTTGGAGTAGTGGACTGCTCTCTATAGCTTTTAATATGTCCAAAAGACAAAGTGAGGTTTGTAATGTTAAATTTGTATGTGGATTTGCTCGTCTATTTCTCTACTTAGTGGTAAAATAGTGTAACATCAGCATCAGGGGGTAAAAAGAAGCACACAATTCTGTAAACTCTGTCTCAGTGGAACTGAATGTATTTATCTTTTGACATCAATAAATGTCTGTGATGTGAAGAAACAAGCATTTGGAAAATCATTTACACTTGATAAAAGGACTATGAGAGTATCAGACCTTTACCTGCGGTCAATGTGACTTGACAGTTATCCAGCACACACTCACCGCCACTGTCAACAAGGCGAGTAAGCCATAAAAGGTCATTGCTAAACAAGCTGGCTGTTCAGATTGCTGAATGCTATCATATTACTGACAGGTTGAGTGGAGGAAACAACTTATTTAAAAAAGGTGCACAAGTAACAGGAATAATCATAGAGGTGAAACAAAGTCCAGCAGGTTTTTCTATATTATATTATTCTACATCATGCCTTTACAATTGATCTTTCTTGTGGATGCCCTGCTTATGCAATTGCAGCTGTAAATAAAAACATACTGTTACCAAAGGATAAATGGCAGAAAATAGTTGTATTGCTATTTCAGCTCTGAACCACACTCTGATGAAGGTTTTGCTACTCCAGCCTCACTCTCAAGATCCCCACATTTTGGACATTCTCAAGAAATCAGGCCAGTCAGTGCCTGACAACTGGTAGAAAGTTGTGCTTCTATATTGTGCTGTGTTTGGTTTCTCTATATATGGAGCTGTGGATCATAGCCAGATATCTACATTTTAGGATTGCTTGCTAAAAGAACATTGTTGCAGATGCAACTTTGAAATCCTAATCCATACCATCATATCCTTTTAGAAAGGAGTTTTCACTTGCATGCAGTTATAATCTTTTTTTTTTTTTTTTTTTTTGTACTGTAGAGCTGTGAAATTCACCTGATATGCTGACAGGAGGATGTGGTGTGTAAGATGCAGCTCCTGGGTTATTTGCAGTTTTTCTAAGAAGCGCAGCGCCTGACCCAAGAGAGAACGGCAGTTGTCTTAAGTGCTTTTCACTTATGACAGAAGTTCTCACTGCAGAGTGTTGAAATCATAGCTTGTAAAATGGGACCTTATCACCCTTCCTCAATTGATAGACAAGAACTGCTTCTCCGAGAGTTATTAGCTTGACACTTGAATGCTCCAGACCAGCAAGCTGACAAAACTTCTGGAAGTTCTGCACAGTCGGGTAGTAAAGTAAAATCCCTCTGTAGTTTTGCTTAGTTTTAGTTTGACAAAGAATATGACCTGCATTGTTCATCTAAGTTTGATTTACTAAATTTACCAAAGACAAATTAAGGATCAGCTGACATTTGCTTCTCCTGATAATCTTCACAACTCCTTATTTTTTTAATTAGTTTAGGTATCGCTAGAAATAAGTATAAGTTATAGTACATGTAGACATGCATTTATGTTCTTGGAAACTAGGAACAATTTGACAGTTTTATGTCCATTTTCTGAGAGACTCGCACTAAATAAGAAGTCTTATCTTCCAAGGTGTTGGAGGTAAGCTTATTTGTTTACAAATTGCCTCAAGTCACTTAATATAGACTATTGCAATCCTACAACTACCATGCATACTCTGACAATCTGTGAATGTCCCTGGTTAATAAATCAAACGCACCTTTCAACAGGACAACATGTACATCATTTGTAACAGTCGTGCTCTTTGGTTTACTGTAGCCTTGAATAAAGATAGATGAACCTGGAGGCTGCTGATAACTCCTTTTACTAGCATGTATTGGCAAGAAACATCACAGAGAACCTAAAGAAATACTGTGTATGAGCACTCCATTTACACAGATTGCACAACATTAATCATTTATTAAAAAGATCTATAGTCAATAGCTTACTTTCAGCCCTACTGCATCAGTAAAAGATTGCCTCAAAAAGTCTCTGTTTTTGCAACTAAAATGAGGTTCAAGTCTCCATCTTTACCTTATTGGTACAGAAAACTGTTGTACTTAGAAAACTGCAATTGACCGTGTTTTAGTCTTTTGTTCACAAGTCCCTTTTAACTTTATCATTGTTTCATGCATGACATGATGGAATCTGTCAAGTATAAATCTGTGCAATTTGAACTTCATAAATACCTGTTGAAACTCAGATCGTTTACACGTTAAACTCTTAAAATTGAGGGTGTGCTTTCATTTCATTTTCATTTTAATAGATGAATAACTCTCCTAGAAGCTTGTTTAATACTCCGAGACCAAATTTCAATAGTGACCTTTAAGTATTATTTTGGAAACACCTAATTCAACTGATCTGTGTGTCAATAAAAATCAATCATTTAAACCTTTGATTTACAAAAAAGAAAAAGGATTTAAAAACATCTTTTTCACTTTCTGGGGGAGGGTGGTCGAGGGAAGGGTCAGTACCAGATCCGACATGTGTTATCCTTGCTGCCTGCAGGGAAGCACAAACATAAACAGGTGGTCACACAGAAGGACACAGCTGGATGCTTTTCATCTAACATTTGCAATTAAGCAAATATGACAGCTAGCATGGAGGATTTCATTCACCCCTCAAGGATTTTTAAAGTGCATGTTTGTCACACTAACATGTGACAGTGAGACGTCGCGTCTCTTCAGATACCTGTAATAATGGTGTCCCCCTCGTAGTTGAAGGCACAGGAGAAGATCTCGTTTGTGTGGCCCTCCAGGATTTGAAGGCAGGCTCCGGACTGAACATCCCACAGGCGGGCTGTCTTGTCTGAGCTGGCCGTCAGGACCCTGCTGCCCTGGGGGCTGAAACAAATCTGCAAGGAGAGGCTGGCATCACTCAGAAGTTTGTGTTTTCAACGTTGAGCATTGAAGAAGTCATCTATGGTAATACTTAGCAAAAGAAATTCTCATAAAAATGAACTGTGAAATAGCCCAGGGTTTATCATTCCCTAAAAAAGTTTTGTTTTCTAACAGAGAGGTAGAGGAATAGAAAATTAAATTAATTAGGCGCTAGTAATCTATTACCATAAAGTGAGCCTTTATTAAAAACCCCAAACTGATCCCAAAGGACAGAGAGCGATTGAAGACTGAACAATGAGAAGCTGGATGATCTGCTGATGTTCAGACCTTTGTTGCTTCAACTAAGCTTCATCATTTATGGTTGCGTGCCTTTTGCTTCATGTATCAGAAAAACAAAGATATGAAGGGATGAATCTTAAAAGAAATGTTACAGTTTACAGAGGCATTTTTTTGCTCTATGTAGCTTTCGGATTCTCTTCTTTATACAAGTGTTGTAGTCATAGTCTTGATATGTGTCTAGGTTTAATGCTGCAGATCTAAAACTCTTTCCATGAGGTATTTTTAGATGCTCCCATTAAAGGCAGACTAAAGTTACCAGGATCTGTTAAATGTCCTTCCCTGTAGCTCTGGAGCAAGCTGCGGCGACTGTGAAAACCGAATTTCATAAAAGACATTTTCACATTAGAGGGTAATTTAGACTTTACTGAAAAGCAGGAATGAAGCTAATGGGGTGTCCAAGATAGGAAGGATTCCCCTAATAAGCAGCTTCATAATAAACACAGAAGATGTCACATTCACTGCAATTCAAATAGAAGCTTGCATTTTAGTGATTAGCATCAGTTCCATTTCATTACAAGGCTATCATTTCCTTTTTAAATAAAATATAGTCAAGGTTAGCAAGGTGAATCGACACATTGAGACTGGAATATGTTGAAATGAGAAGAAAAAGCATGAAGGATGAGATGCTGAAACAGAGTGAAACATGGTTAACATGCATGTAGGGGAGGGGGAGAAGCCTCCTGTTAGAAACAGATTAGTGTCATAATCCTCTGGAATCATCCTCTGTGCTGCCTATTTTTTACTGCCTGTCTGTGTTGCAGTGAACACATCCAGAGGACTCCTCTGAGTAAGATCCAGAGGAAAATAAGCTCATGAATAACAAATGTCGAAAATCACTTGCCTTTAAGAGCAGGGTAAATGCAGGGCCAGACAAATCGCAAATTATGCAAAACCATGCATCAGCTTGACTTCACAAATCCGTGTAACACCAGGTTAACAGTCTCTTTTTTTTTTTTATGCCAGGATTTATGCGTCAAGGCACGCTGTAATGATTGTGCTTTAAGTGGAACGACTGACGGCACAAGGTCAGACTGACAATCAGACCTCCTGAAGCCTGTGCTACTGTCTCTCCATTTCAGCATCACAATTTATCTTATTTTAGCAAGGTTGCCAGAGTTCCTTCCACTTCCAAATTACGCAACGCTGTGAGGTGGTTTACTTAACTTTTGATGGCTGACATATTTGTCATCTGATTGCTCGACCTGAATTCTAACATCTGTACCTTACCCACACATTGCAGCATAAACATACATTTATACTAATTCTTCAATATTTTGAAGATTATCTGCAGAACAAAATCAAGTAACCCAAAACCTGATATTGGCATAGACTGAAAACAGAAATTGGTCAACCAACCCCCAACGTACCTTGGAGATTTCCCTGCTGTGGCCCTTCAGTGTCACCAGACACTGATGTGTAGCTGCATTAAATATTTTTGCTGAACCTGACAAACACAGAAACAGGTTATGTTTGTTTGGTGTAAGACCTTAAATAGTTTATTTGCGAGGCATCAAATAAACTTATAAGATAGTTTTTAATGCAACGCTATGGCCTCACCATCAGCAGAAGCTGTAGCAATAAGCTGACCGCTTAAATCAAAACACACATCCAACACCTCTTCTGTATGTCCGACTAGGGTGGCCACACAATTCCCACTGACCGCATCCCACAGCTACAAAAAAAAAAAATACACATCACTTTGATTCACATCAAGAGAGCATTTCTCTTAAAAATAGCACAAATAAAATAAGCTAATTCAAAACATAGAGAAAGTCTAGGCATAGAAACAATAAAGAAAAATAGTTTAAATGTAAATAAGTTTGAACGCAATGACTTTCCAAATATTCATTCACCTTATTTAAATAAAAAGTAGTTTAAAGGCAACATTGAACATGCTAAAGTGTAAGTTTTATTAAATAATTTTATTGCTTGAAACCTTTAAACACTGCAGTGCTTATATATGGTATTAACATACAAAAAAAGCACTTGGTATATTAACGTTATATAAAACAAAGCAGGCATTACTTAAAGTTTATTAATAATAAATAAACTTTATTTATAGTTATGCACATGTCTTATTTATGATAAATATACAGGTGCATATAAAAATTTTACAATTTTCAAATATAAGCTTGCAGACCGCTGTTGGCCATTTGCACCAGCTTTATTTTAGCGTTCAAGTTAAAAAATGAGAGGACTGAATGATTTGTAAGAGGGATTCAGTCAGGCATTAATAATGGATTAGATTTGAATAATTTCTCCATGAAATGTTTCAGAATTTAAAGACAGAAAGGACATTTGACAAGGGTTATCAATACAAGTAGGGATATTCCTCACTGAAATAAACAGTCTACAAAAACACCTAAACAAGATTTTTAGTAAATCTCAACATGTACTGTTTTTCTTATTCCAGACTTAAAAAAGTGCTAGTTGAAGAATCAAAAGTCACACCGATTCCTACCTTACAGGTTTTGTCAGTGGAACCAGAGGCTATGAGAGAACAATCCCAGTTAAACTGAACACTACTTATTTCTCCCATGTGACCTATCAAAGTGTGAACACGTCTAAGACAAAAAGAAAAAGACAAGAAATTTAATTTATAAATGCAGAATGTGTATGTAGAAACTAAGTGACGACTCATTAAAACTGGACGCATTCACAGCAACAATAATAACATGTCACCTTTTGGAGGCAACGTCCCATATAGCAACAGTGTAATCAAAGGAGCCAGTGACAAGATGATTGCCAACGGTGTTAAAGCACAAAGAGAGGACCTCTACAGTGTGGCCCTGGAAGAAAGAAGAGAAAGAACATCACTCCCCGCTGACTCATTTCTGCTCTCTGTTATATTCTCGCTCTTTCTCTGCATCTCACAGAAAGAGTTTGGCTCAGGAATTGATTTTTCTCATCATTAAAGATTTAGTTCACGTCATTTAGCTCTACATGAGGTGAGGAATTAAAAAATCTGACAGAGTCCCTCCTAACTTCGAGCCTGCAAATCTCTGAATCAACACCATTGCCCAAAAGAATTGTTTTGGTGGTGGATTTTTTTGTTAAATTCCCCTTTAGATAATTCACAGCTATGCCGTGAAGTACAACTGCTGCCACCAAACACAAAAGAACAGCGCTTTTTAGGAAGTTTTAGTAATGATTACTTTAACAATATGTGCATCACTCAAAATACAGGAGAAATGCAAAATAAGCAAGCAGTACAGAGCAGATAACTCACAGTCAGTGTGGCCACCTCCTCCCCACTTTCCACATCCCACAGCTTTGCAGTGGCATCCATGCTGCCTGTGGCCACCAGTGTACTCTGAGGGTTGAATGCCAGACACACCTACACAACAGATTTTTGTTTTTACACTTTGATATTTCACTTTCTGCAACAAAACCAGAGACATGACCTGGATGTATTTAAAATATTAAAATTTGATGATGGATACAGATTATCTCTGCTTTGAATCCTCAGTTTACCTTAGCCCTACTCAAATGGCAGAGTCAATAAAGTGCATGAATTCTTAACATACAAAAGTGTGTATTACATGTGATGCAACAACTACGTATGCATGGTTATATTTTGTCTTTCATTCCATATTTCTCCATCAGTGTTGCCCTAGTGGTGATAAATATACAGTGCTCACACCACACTATATATAGTACAAACCACATTTTCACTTTTGTTCATGTTATGACCATAACTTATGTGCATTTTCCTGGGATTTTATGTTTTCACATAAAATCCCAGGAATAATGTTGTGTCATTATATTACAAAAAACCCAAGACAATATGTTGAAGATTGTGGTTGAAACCTAACAAAATCTGATGAGGCACTGTGTTATAAGGCACTTTTTAAATTAGTACTTCAAGATTTTTGGGGTTATAATGAGAATTGAAATTACAGTGAGTTTGAAGGGGGGAAAAAAGCATTTTAACAGAAATTTGAGGTAAAACTTTGTCTTATTTGATAGGCTTAGATGATCTTCTTCCAAGAAAAATCATCTTCCATGTTAAGAAACATAACCACAAGTGGGTAATTGTCTTTGCTCTTTTTTGGGGCCAAATTTTATTTTCTCTCCATGTTTTCTGCATAAGATGTGCATTACGCATACAAATCAAATCATATTATTGATCCTTAACACAAACCTTTTTAAAAACAGACAGTAATTGACTGATTCAAGTTTAAAATACCTACTATTTCAGCCCGGTGTCCACAAAAAGTATGAAAACATTTGCCTGTCTCTGCACACCACAGTTTGCCGGTCTTATCGAAAGAGCCTGTGGCAATTTTGTCTCTAGGTTTAATGAGGAGGAAAGACAGTGGGAAATGTAAGTTTTGTTTTGAACGTTCAACGGAGCAGCAAAATTCTCATATGTGATAAAACAGCTCGTTACCCATAGGGATTGTTAAATGCGATTGCATATACAACGTTCCTGTGACCCTCGAGTGTGTGCAGCTCTGTGCCAGAGGCGGTGTCCCAAACTCTACATGTTCTGTCATAACTTCCAGTTATGAACCTACAAAATTTGAGAGAAAAGAGTAACAACACAGTAAATATCAGCATGAGGGTATGGGAGAGGGCAGAGATTAGAGTTATTGCGACCACTGAATTATGAGACCATACTGCTGGCAAAGCTAAAGCAAAGTCTGTTTTATCATAACAACAAAAACATTTAAAACCCGACAGTTTTAAATAAGCGAAACTAAAATATAACAAAAAGAAATACCAGACAAAAATCTGAAAATAGTTATTTGGAACAATGTGCTTTGTTCTGAAACACATCATTAGGTTTTCCAGCAAGATCTTTTTCAACAATTCTAGTTTTTTTAGAAAGCTAGCTACAGCCATTGCATCTGCCAGGTACTTTTTTTTTTTGTCCTTCTTTTCATTCTTAGCTTGAGAGTTCGGCTCTTTCAAAAGATTTCCACAGGGATTTAGGTCTCATATTGCTGATGGCGAATCATCAGTGCCTTTTCCCCTTCTAAGATTCCTTTTGCTCCATGTGAAGTAATTGAGATTCAAACAAGCAATGCTATTTTGTTAATAAGGTTTGTAGGTTTGTCCTCATCATTTATTTGCTAAATGTAGCACTGACAGTTAACAGCATCAAGACTTCTCACCTTGATCCAGATTTATCAAAGGCGATATTGGTCAAAGGCAGTATGTGTGCCTTCAGCTCCTGCAAAATGAATAGAAATGATAGATAAAATATTAAAAGAAAACATTCCAGGGCAATATTGACTTAATTCATAATAAAAAGTTACCAATTCAACTCCATGTATACAATTAATCCATCTATGAAATGAGCAAGCATCTCTCTCCTGCCCTATGAGTGATGGACTTATGTTCTTTTCTCATTAAAAAAGTTGGGAAACTCACTCAAGCAGATGATAAAAAAAAAAAAACACTATTAAGTTGTTTTAATGAATTTACACATCAAGCACTGTTTACGCACCACGGCTTAGGAACCGAAACCACTAGTGGTCTCTTGTGACAATTTGGAGGTATGGCTACTGCTATAACAGCTGAATCTCATGCATTTCCCACAAATTTAGGATTGCATCACCATAATAAAAAATATTTAGAGAATAGACAGGCACCGAAGTAAGCAAAATTATCTCAGTAGTCACATAAAATAATTTGAATTACTTTGAGAAGTCAACAGATCTCCTTCAGCACTTTTCCCCACCCATTTAAAAATAAACATTCAAACACTTCCTTGAAAGAATACCTGGGTAATGATGCTTTTGGAAAATTTATTTAATTTAAATTGCACGTCAAAAAAAAAAAAAAAAAACTGACCTTGCAGAAACAGAACCTGTGGTGGTCCTGCTGACCCTGTTTCTGTTGGAGTCGGAGAACCAACTCTTTGACCTGTTCGGCCCGGGACTCTGTGATAAGAGGCTCTGATTGTCTGATTTCTGACACCAGCTCATCTGTATTTGTTCTGTGAAGAGCGAATGAAAAACATGGAAAATCAGTAAGTTACCAAAAAAAAAAAAAAAAGTCCATCTATCCTAGTGATGAAGGACCAAACTCGCACTCAGGTGTCAAATCCAGAAGATCGAGGGATTTGGTCCTCAAATAGCCTCCTCGCTCATATTCTAGGATTATACCTGTCGAAAGTAGAAAATAAAAAAAATTAGAAAAAAAAAAAAAAAAAACTGATGGTGGTGTCACATTAAAAAACACCTGCGAGTTTTTCGTTTTGAGTTTACCGAACACAATTACCTAACTTTGTCAGCGCCATATAACTGGGCAAATGCTAGTTTAAAGCAATTACCGTGGAAGTTGGAAACAATTATACACAGTACCGTCATGTTCTTTATAAGAATATTTAAATACACATTAAATACAGAAAAAAAAAAAAATTAAGTTACCGGGCGGATAATATCTGAGAAGGAACCGCTTGAGTCTCATCTTCTACCGCAGACCACAACAAACTGTCGCTATGGTGACGACAGCGCGTGCCCCGCTTCACACATGCGCAAAACGTGTAAATTGGGTGGATTAAGATGGGAGCAGATTAAAAAGAAAGAAAGGAAACCCGTTCAGAGAAAATAGTTCTTGTTATTGTTGATGCATATAATAGCATAAAACGTTTCATCTTTTTGTAGTTGTCGTTAGAAATTATTTTCTACTTTCTTAATTAATGGTTATTAAACTGTACTTTAGAACTATAAAAAATATTTCTGGTGTTATGAGTGAGCTACATGTGTTTCATGCATCTGCCTTAGAAAAGGATCTGCACTAATTGTAACCACAGACAGCCTGATGACAGTGCTTGTGAAAGTATCAATGCAAGGTGAAAAATACAACTGTTTTATATTATGACCACAAACATGACTTGAGATTTTATGCAATTAATCATTAATGAGTACTACATAAATGAACGTTTCCCTCATTTTACTGTAATGCAATATAACATAATCTTGGTTCTCATTTGTTCCTGTATAAATACTGCAAATTGAGGTCACTAGTGCAATAAAAAAAAAACAAGATTTGAAAGTGTAGCTCACATACCCTCCACCTCCAATCTGACTGAACTTGTGGCACTTTGCAAACAACAATGGGACAAATATAATTCTCAATGTGTGCAAAATTGGTGGTCTTACCCTAAAATAGTTTCTAGCAGAAATACAAATGATTTTTGTTCCTAACAAATCTTGTACAACCACGTGTCATTTTCCATTTATGCACTACTGCATCATGATTTGTCACATAAAATTCCATCTAAAATATTTTGCCATTCATCTGGTGATTTGCAACACACTTTAGATGTATTTTATAAGTATGAATACATTTAGAAGGTAGTTTACCCTTTAGTAAAGTTTTCTACTTATTACTTTCAACTTGCCAAGTCTTCTAATCCACAAACAGGTCAAAGTCTGCATTCACCCCAGTACTGATTAGAGTGTGTGTTGCTCATAAAGATTGTGTGTTTGTATTCCAGCTTCTTGTGACTACTGATAGCTTTAACAGAAATCCACTGAGAAGCCAATCTGACCTGATATCGCATCTTGGAAACATTTTATTTCAAAGTCAAGCAGCACAAAACTCTACTGAGGCCATACTATGGGGTACTGGGCAAAATTTAAGTCTTCTGGATGGACTTACCCCACCGTCGTGCTGTCAATCTATGGCTTTCTTGCCAATTGCCGAGTAGCAGAGCCCTTCCTTACACCTTACCTGATTGGACCAAACAAGAACATTTCTGAAGAGTTGGTACGTATTTCACGCACATGTTTTATTAGAGACTTTTTTTTTTTTTTTCTGAATTTACTCAGCAATTTTGTTTGACTCAGCATTTCTGTTCTTGCTGTTTTTTGCCCACAGGTGACCAACTATCTGTTTCCTGTTTGGACATACTCATATCTGGCCTTTCTTTTTCCAGTTTTCCTCCTGACTGACTTTCTGAAGTACAAACCTGTCATTATGGTACAGGGACTCTTTCTTGTCAGCAACTATCTCTTGCTATCCTTTGCCCCTGGCCTGCCTGCAATGACCTTCCTTCAGGTCAGTAAGATACCAGTCCTGTAACAGCTGTAATGCAGAGTTAAAACACAAACGCTTCTTCATTGCTTCCTTGTCACTGTCAAAGAAAAGCATTTCTATAGTACAATGCTGTCACTACCATGTTTCATGGTGAGTAAATAGAAGTGCATGGCCAAACAAATATGGATGTCTTACTCATCTTATAAAATAAAATTCTCTAAAGTTACATATCATTACCTTTCCACCAGTCTATCACATAAAAGTTTGCTGTTGTAATGTAAAAGTGATAAAAAGTTCAAGTGATGCAAATACTTTTGCAACGCTGTGTTTTGTTCCCATCCTCTAACTACAGTAAACATTATCAGGAACACCATCTAAAGGTTTAACACATTTGCTAGTGAACAATGCCTCATAATGAGAAACAGCTTCTGAAACACTGCTTTGTCTCATTTACAGGTCAACTTTGGAATAGTGACTTCCACAGAGGTCGCCTACTTCTCTTATATTTACAGCGTGATTCCACTAAAAAGTTATCAAAAGGCTACAAGTTACCTGCGTAGCGCCATGCTGACCGGATATACATTTGGTGCCAGCCTTGGCCAAATGCTTGTCTCCCTTGGAGGTAATGATTTTAAAAGATGCTGATGTTGATTTTTCATTAATATTCTAAAGCAGTGTTTCCCAACCCTGGTCCTCAAGGCACACTGCCCTGCACGTTTTAGATGTTTCCCTGCTTTACTGCACCTAATTTAGCTGATTGCAGTTCAGCAAATACCTATCATTTGAAATCACCTGGGCTTGTATCAAGGAAAACCTAAAACATGCAGGGCAGTGTGCCTTGAGGACCAGGTTTGGGAAACAGTGCTCTAAAGAAACGAGCAATATGACATATTTTTTCTATATGCATAACAAAAACTAACAAAAAAGAGCTGGTGTAAGTTGTGATTCCAACGTTGTGCAAACTCTGATTATTATCTATTTCATTCACAGGAGTGGATTACTTCTACTTAAATACCATAACTCTGGGGGTTGTTTGCGCAGCTTTTCTAGTCTCTTTCTGGTTGCCCATGCCCAAAAGGACCATGTTCTTCAAAACGCAAGAGGCTGTGGGCTCCCAGTCGCAGAAGAAAGGGTCATTCAGAAACAATAGACAGAGAGATTCAGAGGCGGACAAGGATGGAGAATCCTTGGAGGATGAAAAGATGGAGCATGCTGGTGGTTCTGGCTGGTGCAGCAGGGAAAGTGTGATCACTGCAGGTCCCTTACTTTGGAAAAGCTTTAAGGAATCATACTCTTCTAGGTGTGTTTTTCATACAGTGCTTTGCAAAAGTGTTTGTACTCCTTGAAAGTTATTATATTGCCACAAACCTCAATGTATTTCATTTGGATTTATGTAATAGATCAACATGAAGTAGTAGTATAAGGAAAATTATAAATTGTTTCAATTATTTTTTTATAATGGAGTGCATATGCCTCTATTGGTCAATTCCTTGTAAAATCATCTTTTGCTACAATAATAGCTTCCAGTCTTTTTGGGCCACATTTCTACCAGCTTTTCAAACAAGAAACAGACATTTGTGAGTCTTTCTAGCTTAAGCACACAGATTGGATGAAAAGTGTCTGTAAAAATAAATTTTCAAGTTTTGCCAAAAATTCTCAACTGAATTTATGATCAGATTTTCTCTAAGGAGGAATATGCTTCGATCCAAACCCCTTCCACTGCAACTATATCTGTAGGTTTATGCTCAATCTTCAGTTGAACAGCAAACATCTTCCCCAGTTAATTTTTTTTCTGGGAAAATGTTAAAAATTAGATATCAGTTTCCAATCCAGTTCACAGTTACATGGACATTTGTGCTGGTCTGTCACATGAAATTTTAAATAAAATACATTGACATTTGAGGCAACTTTACTCAGTATTAAAAGGTAATAGAGACATGAATGCTTTTGCAAAGCACTGTGTATTTTATTGATACCCCTCATCATAATATGTTGTCTCATTTTTCACCATGCAGGCATTTAGTGTATTGGTCCTTGTGGTGGGCTTTGGCCACGGCCGGCTACATGCAGATCTTTAACTACATCCAGCTTAAATGGGACCATATAGAACCATCTGCCACGTCATCTGTCTATAATGGAGCTGTAGAAGCTGTATCTTCTGTTGTTGGTGAGTCTGACGTTATTATTTGTACCTCAACCTTTTGAAAACATGTAAAAATTGCAATCAACAAAAAGGACAAGCGCACTGGGGCTGGTTATATGTGGTGACTGATTAAATGGAAAATGAGTATTGATTTTGAAAGAGAACAGCAGCACCGGGTTCCTTTTGGCTCACGCTCAGCCTGGCTCAGCGTGAGGGGAAGTAGAGTAATTGCTTCAATTAAAGAGAGAGACAAAAGTTAATGGATTCTCTGATTATTGCTGGTGGTAGATTCTAAGTGCATCCTGCAAGAGGTTTATCAAACCGGGCTAAGGAGACCAGCTTAAGGATGCACACGATTTGTTACTGTCAGCGCTTGAGGAAAGAGATGATAGCCTCGGGGTAAATTAATGAATCAAAATGGGTAGGATGTACATGGAACAACCAGTTATCTGCTTCATATTTCAGGTGCTGCTGCAGCGTTCTCTGTGAGCTTCATAAGAGTGACCTGGGCCACGTGGGGAGAGCTGACACTGGGGCTCTTCTCAGCTGTGTGCTCAGGTGCTGTGTATCTGATGGCATTCACCAGCAGTATCTGGGCATGCTATGCTGCATATGTCTTATTCAAATCCTGCTACATGTTTCTCATTACCATCACAATGTAAGCTCAACATATAGATCCTCTTTTTTTCACTCAAAGTTCTCTTATGGTGACTTTTCATCTGTTTGATAAATTTGACCCTGATAGGTATTTTCTAAACCTACATAAAAGAACCACAGACAACGTATCAGTTTTCGATCAAGCTTTCATGAAAGGAGAAGACTCAGCAAACTGCTCCTCCAAGCCGTTCACTGAGCGTTCTGACGTCTTTCAGCTAGAGCTTGTCTTTTATTAAACAAGAGAGAGAGATAGGAAGAAAAGGCAAGTTTTATCTACACACAGGTCATCTAGTCCTTTCCCCTGAGAGCGATTTCCCTCAAGGGCAGAGGGAACAATCAGTTCAGTGAGAGTGGGTCAAAAGTTTTCAACACAGCAGTCAAAAGTTTTAACACACACAGTAAAAGGCCAACACTCCTAAATGGAATCTATATTAATATAAGACTAATATTACCAATGTAAGAATGATAACAAATCACAATAATTCTATCAGATCCAAATTTAAAAATCAAATGGGAAACTGTTTACTCAGATGTGAAAGCTTGGATTCTTATAAGGGAGATAAATTCTCTACAAAATATGAGTCAGCTGAAAACCCTTAAAGTTTAAACATAAAACTTTGGCCTGATACATAAATCTTACCTCTGTAGTGCTGTTTGATATTTTCTTCAGATATGTATTTGCTATGCTGAAGTTAGAGCCAAAACGATTTTCATCAAATCTGAAATAAAATACAGTGACGATACAGAAAATCCTATGGATAAATACAACAAGCTCATGAAAAGTGTCAACAGGCCCTCAAAGGGAACAAGTGTTTATCAGTTTACTGGACAGAGAGTCACAATGTAAATATTATCAATTATCTAGAATTGTTTGTGCATTGTTTTTAAAGTTCAACATATTTGTACATAATAACTTTGGCTAATACTGATATGTGGGTCACTGAACTCAAGTCTACAATAGCAGTGCACTCTTTTTCATGAAGATGGAGTCTAATTTATTCAAGTAATTTCAAGTAACTCTGATCATGAATATCTCCAATAGTCTAATATGGGTTCCTCTCCTGATTGTATTTCTGTAGATTTCAGATAGCATCCAACCTCTCTATGGAGTGTTATGCTTTGACGTTTGGGATCAACACGTTCATAGCCCTCTTACTGCAGACTATTGTCACAGTCATTGTTGTGGATGAAACCGCACTGGGACTGGACATTGTCACACAGGTATGTTGTTTTCACTCATTGTTTTATTGATTTCTTTTTTAAATGGCAGCAGGTTGGAGCTTAACTCTAACTGAAAACACAAGGATAAATTTATGACTAAGGAGGGACACCTTGTGGTAATGATTGTCCATTACAAGAGGATTTACTGTTGAGTTAACGGTTAATTTGAAAAGTTTAATGTTTCTCCCACTGACAAATGTTTCTTTTTGCAGTTTATCATATATGGCAGCTACTATGCTGCCATCTCGGTTCTCTTTCTGATCCGAGGAACCTACACCGCCTGCGTACATCGGCGATCTGTGGATCAGACAGAAACAAGAAGAAAAGAATCGGGTGGAGAGGTGATCTCTACTGAACGTTTCTGATCATAATTAATAAAACTATTGTGCCTGAAAAAAATGCTGACTGGCCTAGAGTGTTTTTTTTTTTCCCCCAACATTTGCCTTGTTAATGCCACTATCTCAAGCTGTAAAACAGATATTTTCTGATATGAATTAAGCCTAGAAAGCGTGATTTACAATCACTGACATATTGCTGCTCTTTGACCTGGCTGTTGATTGGCAAAACCAGCACTAAACCTGACTAACTTTAGATGACTAAACCTGATAGGCACATAAGACCAATGTAGCTGCAGCCACTAAGTACACATATACATACCAAAGCCAAGCAGGCAAACATGGAGCGTGTGAACAGACTGAGCTCAGACTGGAGATATCCCACCACTTTGCTGTGTGTCTATGGATTCTTTAGCACAGTGAAGCCGCTGGAACCTTTCCTCATACCATTCCTGACAGGACCAGACAAGAATCTGACTACTGAACAGGTACAAAATTACAGCTAAACAACAGAACGGCGTCAGAAAACAACTGATTTGAAAAATGTACTCAATTTCATGCAAAAAACAATTATAATAGATATTGTATTATAGTTTGTTGTGAAGTGTTTTTTTCTGTCCTGATCAGATGTTATTAATTACTGAATCAGTGGGAAGATAGGAACATCCTGTAGCCACACCTGTGACTCATTCCAATAAAGTGATACACATTCACTTGTTTATTTACTGAATAATACTTGCCTCTGCACAACACCTCAATAAATCTTTTTATTACTTTCTTCCGAGTCAGAGGCTTACACAGTCTAGATTATTATGCCCTTAAACAATTTCTTAAGTCCAAATGATGATGTATTAATTTTGTTAGCTTCTAGTAGCAGAGTTCACAACATCTGAGTTCAATGGAGGAACATTTGTAGATGTTTTTTAAGGCAACTTCTCAGAGGGACTGCTTTTTTGTGTGACATCTTGAAAAAATTTAAAGAAATCGGCAGATATCAGGTAGAGAAATGTAGAAGGCTGGTTTATGCTTGGGTGTAATTTTCATATGCCTGAAGGTGTCATGCTCATCTCTCTAAACAAGTGTTTGCAAGAGTAAACAGCATGGAAACATCCAGCTGAAACGTTTAGGGATAAGCAGGATTCTGCTGCAGATATTAATATGATACAAAACTCGTACCTAGCCAAAATGTTGGCTGACCAAGGTAAAGTTGTCAACCAAAAAAAAGTCTCAACCTGAATTTAACTGAGCAAATAGGTATGAGCTTTCCATTGGATAGTTACTCCATGGACAATGGTTTTCCAGATTATGCATTAAGTAGCTACCAATTTCTTAAATTACCATGTGAATAGACACATCCTGTGGTCATGGAAAAAATATGAATCTGTTTAATAAGAGCCAAATTATTGGCATCAAACAAACAAAACACCTAAGGAGATTACAGAAATTAATAAAAATGGGTTGAGAACTGTCTAACGCATTATTGAAAAACTCTGAGGATAGTAAGAAAAACAAGAAGAGTCGGAAAATAGAACTTAGAACTGTTTTTGTAACTGTTTTTTCTGGTTTTATCTCTCCATGTCAGGTCAACAATCAGATTTTTCCTGTGTGGACATACTCCTATCTGTCCGTGCTGGTGCCGGTCTTCCTGCTCACAGACTGGCTGCGTTACAAACCAGTAGTGGTCTTCCAGTGTGTGATGCTCTTTATCACCACGGCTCTGCTGAGGTGGACGGAGAGCGTGCCAGCCATGCAGGTCATGCAGTTCTGCTACGGGGTGAACACAGCCAGCGAGGTGGCCTATTTCTCCTATATCTACAGGTCATGTTATGCAACTAAAAGTACAATCAGAGTCATATGTTTGGACTGTGTGAAGTTAGTGTGGAACTGACAGTTATCCCAAATTATCCTGTTTTGCTTATTACAGTGTTGTAGATCTAAAAAGATACCGTAAGGCCACATCTTACAGCCGCAGCGTCCAGCTCCTCGGATACACCGTGGGCTCGGTTCTGGGTCAGCTGCTCGTCAGCTTCAACCTCATGTCCTACAACAACATCCTCGTGTTCACTTTGGTACTCATAGCCATCGCACTCGTTGCCTCCTGCTTGCTGCCCATGCCACAGAGAAGCATGTTCTTCCACAGAAAACATTCTGGACAGAGAGTGTCAGAGGAAGGCGCAAATAGGCACAGAGGTGGATCTGAGGATGAAGAACATGACTCAGAAGCATCAAATACATCCCTGGGAGACAAAAGAGATAAGAAGGAGCAGGGGGTTGAGGAGAATGAGGATTTGGAGGAGATAAAAGGGGCAGCGTCCTGCAGCCAGGTCGTTCTGCAGCTATGGAGAGATTTCCGCCAGTGTTATTCCTCCAGACAGCTGTTGTACTGGTCAGTGTGGTGGGCGATGGCCACATGTGGCTATAACCAGACCGTCAACTATGTACAGGTCAGTGTTAAAGTCAACAAAAATGTCAATAGTCAATCAAAAGCTTGCATTATTAGAGCTCCTGTTTAATACTCTAACAAAAAAAACTTAAAAGTAGAAAGTTTGAAAAGAGATTGACATGTTGCACAAAGGTTCAGTGTCCCAGTAATAAAGATATTGTGGTGAAAAATTTGCATATGATCAGCACATTAAAAGGAAAAACCTTATGAAGACGCTGCTGAAGGCTGGTAAGAGAATGCAGTTAACCACATGGAAACCAGACTTGTAAAAGGTCACTTGATGAGGAAGAAGCAATTTCTCCAAAAGCTACTTAAAAAAACAGATTAGATTTTGCTAACAGACAGAAACAAATACTTTAAATTTTGGAGACATATACTAAGGATGATGAAACTTAAGTTGAAGTATTTAGCTAAAAGAGGGGAGGCCTGCAAGCCTCAGAACACCATCAAAACTTTGAAGTACATGGTGGCAGTATGGGGGTGTTTTGATGCAGAAGGGATTGGTGCACTTAAAAAATAGATTGAATCATGGGGAAAGACCATGATGTGAAAATACTGAAGCAGCATCTCAAGATATTTGCCAGGAAGTTAAAGCTTGGGAACAAATGGGTCTCCCAAATGGACGAAGATGAATATTCCTGCAAACTATTGCAAGAAACATGCAGGATACCAAAAACATTTTACTTAAATCCTGCAGTTAAAAAGGCAATTCTGTTCAGGAGTGAACTGCTGTAGCAGTAAATTTGACAATTACTTCAGGATTTTCTTGTAATCTGTGTGTGTGTATGTGATCCAGGTGCTGTGGGAGCATGTGCAGCCCTCTCAGAACTTCAGCATTTACAATGGAGGCGTGGAGGCTGCATCAAACTTGTTAAGTAAGCATAAAACAGAAAGAAAAAAAGGAGGTTGGGAGAGAAAGACATACCATCTTATTATATAATGACCGTATTTGTAGTCAGGTAAACGCTGACCTGGTGTTTTCCAGGTGCAGCAACTGCCTATGGCATAGGCTTCACAGAGGTGAGGTGGGAGCAGTGGGGGGAGCTGGCCCTTGGTGGCTTCTCAGGACTGGGAGCTGTTGCATTATTTCTCATGACTTTCACTGGAAACATCTGGGTCTGCTACACCACCTACACCATCTTCAAGTGCCTGTATATGCTATTGATAACAATAGCCATGTAAGACTTATCATTTTGTTCAAGACTATTTTTTACTGTATAAATGTTGCATTAGTAAACGGAAAAATGTATTCCTGCAAGGTATCAAATTGCAGCAGACCTGTCGATGGAAAGGTACGCTCTGGTGTTTGGGGCCAACAACTTTGGAGCTCTGCTTCTGCAGACAATCATCACTTCTGTCGTGGTTGACAGTGGAGCCCTAGGCCTTCCTATCATTCCTCAGGTAAACAATCTGATCACGAGATACAAACACTAAGATTTTGGTTTTACTGATGCGCTCTGGTGGTTGTGTTTTCTTTTGCAGTTCATCATTTATGCCAGCTACTTCTCAGTCATCTCTGTGGTTTTTTCGCTTCGGGGAATATTTAGCGTCTATAAAACACAGAGAATAAAAAAGGAACAATCATCTTTAAATGGAAAACAATCTGAAATCTGTGAGGAACACCAGTTCTGATATTGTAAATTGAGACTTAATTTTTTCAACCCTGTGGCCCCAAATCATGGAGCAAAACACCCTTCTTATTAAAAAAAACATGTAAGCAATTTTTTGTGCAATGTAGGAGCAGCTTCACTAGTAAAACATTTACAAAAAGTAAATTTCAGTAATTCATTTTAAAAAGAGACATTTAGGCTTACAGACCATGAAAATACTACATTTCAGGGACAGAAAAAAAAAAGCACTGAACTGTTGCTCATTACGTTTTAGAGAAAAGTTCACCTTTCAATTTGTTTAAAAGTCAAGATCTTAGGATCTGAATGAAGAATGAAGTTCAATCCAGGTGGGTGAAGGTCCAGTGTGAATTCTCCACAATCATTAAAAGGGGAGCCATGTAACTTGCCGGTGTTGATCTATGTTGTATTCTGAAGTTTATTTTATACTTCTATCATGTTCGAAGTTTACAGTCAATGCAGTAGTTTACTAAGACATTTTAAGAACACTTCACGGTTCTCTCTGCTGCCCTCCACCCCCTGCTCCTTTATGGAGTTTCCGATTTCATTTTCGGCAGAGCTTAGCACCTGCCCACACTAACAAAAGCAAAAATGTCCCTTTATGAATCGAATTACTGATATAAATGTACTTTCCGATTATATTCTAGTTTATTGAGAAGCACCTGTGCATTTACAAATGAAAGCTTCAGTCATTTCATCTTATTTAAAATTCATTTTAATATATATTCTGTATATATTTACACATTAACTTAAAATTGTTTAATATCCCATGAAAGTGGTTTTTCAGTCCATCAGTCATTCTGCTTTCCCCCATGGGTCTGGGGTTCACTGTCATTCAAAAATGTTGGGACCGGGGTCTCTGTCAGCAGGGAGGGAGACGGCAGAACAGCGAGTTTGCCGTTTGGATGCAGCATTCACTTGTTTTCAGTTTTCAGTCACTGAAGTTTTTCCTTAGTATGAACAATAGACCCGAAAAAATTCAGCACAAACAGTTTAGTTCTTTACAAATACAGAAACTGGCAGTACCCAAGCAACAGCCCTGTCTCAACAAATATTATGTTGTACAAATACTGATATGCACAAAGAGCTAACGTCCTAAAGGAGAAAAACATATGTACAGAAATGCAGCATGATGAATGATATACTGTATGCAATAACTTAATTTTCATCCAGTTTGATTATATACGTTGTGGCTCAGGCCAGTTCACAGGTTAAGCAGAGGACAGAGGGTCAACCTCTCCACCTCTATTCTTTTTCTAGTCACAGACACCGTCAGCGCCTCTGTCTTGCACATTGTTTAATTTGTGACGAACTGCGATAGAAAATACAGATTCTTACAAACATTGTGTTTTTAAAGCTACTGGTGAAACAAAACAGTGCAATAGGTGCAAGCGCGCCAGTTGTTGACCCTGTTGTGCAGCAGACGAGACGGATTGCTATAAGAAGGGGTTGGTTGACGAGCCTCCTGCGGGATACTGAGCGGGCGGAACGCCACCCTGGAAAGAACAGAGACGCAGAGAAAACACATAGGAGGCAAAGTAGCATAGAAATTACTATGGCAACATTCAGCAAATTAGAATATGGGTTGTGATGAAGTGTGATTAACAGTACCTTTTCAAAATAGCATATAAACATATGTTAAACATATTTTTCATTAAACTCACATTTCTATGTTTTATTGGTCTGACGTAATAATCTAATTGTAATTTTAATTTTTTTTATCACTTAAAAGTGAAAATAAAGGCTTTAAAATATCAGTCTGGGTGTAAATTATGTATACAATGCATTTTACTGAATGGAATGGGTTAGTGACAAATTAACTTTTCCATATTCTAACGTATTTATATGTATTTACATACGTACATTAGATATAATGCATCTTTTATTGTATATTTGCTTTAGTGATGTCTTGGGCTACAGACATATAGGCTATAGGCGATATTGGGCACATTTACAAGATTCAGCCATGCTTATTGATGTGCATTACTCATTTTAAAATAAATAAATAAAAATATGACACAAGAATTTTTATCTACCAAAAGAGACCTTGCTGTACTAACCAGAAAGGGGTTGTTAGGGACCATAGGGGCTGCCACTGGCTGTCCAAAAGGAGTCACAACAGGCTTCGTCTGGCCAAAAGCTGGGAATCCCCCACCTGACAGACAACAACACTGCTGTTAATATACAAGAAAACCCCAAATATACAACAGATACAATAAATCTAAGAATATTGTAGTCAAATTGAAGCATTTAGATGTAATGTAACAAAGACTGGATACGTGAATTACAAACACACACCATTGGGTTGTTGAGGAAACGCTGGAGGCTGAGTGAAGGGGGGCTGGCCAGGAAAGGGTTGCTGGAATGTTCCACTGAAGCTGGTAGGGAGATTGTAGGCGGCAGCATTTCCAAATCCTGATGGCATACTCATGGAGCCTGTGCCAAAAGGTGCTGCTACACAGCAGAAAGCAACAGGGTAGAAGACCCAAAGGGGTTTAAAAGGTTAAAACAAACATTTTCTGCTTCATGTTAGATTTATTTTTAGGACACACGAGCATGCTCATGAGCTATAACAATGCGCAAACAATATGCAAAAAAATCAGCTTGTGAAGATATTGTCTGTCCTCTGTCATCTTTACGATGTCCTGAAGAGATTCTCTGTCAAATTTAGTACTCAGCTGTGGATAAGTCATCAGAAAGATTTAATTGTCATCTAAAAGTCATTGAGAAAGAAAGAACTCAATGCTACCCTCAAAATCCATCTCACAGACTTCATGACACTAAAATCAATCAGACATCTAAAGCCTTTCTGAACTGATATCAAAATGCAGGCTGCTATGTCCTAGCTAGCTCTTAACAATTGCCTCAGAAAGTGCAGCAATCTTTGAACTGCTAAGAAAAAAATGTATCAAACCCAGCAATCCTGGTGCTCTCATGGGTCATCGCTTCCTCCAGCCCTACTTCAAATCCCGTATCAGATCTGCCAAAACTGCTTTTACAATGATGCGATCAATGCCAGTAAGAAACTCTGAAACTACTCTCTGCATTCAAAAGACTACTCCTCCTCTAGCCACAATTTTCTCTACAGAAATTACAGCTAGTTTCTTTATAGTGAAAGAATTGACCATCACCCAGTTATTAAGGTATATATTCCCACAACTCTCTGTAGGAGCAGGCCATCCACAGCCAAACATTATCAGCTCTAAGACCTACTTTCTAAAATCTAATCGGTATATAACATTTTAGTCATTTGCTGCTCTGAGAGTAAGTTTTTAAAAAGCATTTGACTTACAGTTATGACCATTAGATTTGGCTACCAGCAACATTCTTCATTCAACTGCTGTAGTCAGTGCATCAGTTTTTCCACATTTGGTAATTATTATACTATTTATATTCTTATATTATCTCTGCGAGATCACGACAGCAGGCTGAGCTTTAACAGAGTCCTCAGTTCTAAACTGATTTTATTGCTGAAGCCTTAAAGTGGATTTCAAACATCTGTAAGCTCTAAAATGTGTGTTTCACACATTGGACATTTTAAATATTACCTGCCTTTGGATTTAAAGTTAAAAGACCAGAGACGCAGATGGGTGCTGCAATGCCTCTTCTTTTCATAAAATACATTCCCTTCTTGGGTCTTCTTCTTTGCTAAATTACCAATTGTAATCAACATCAATATCATCTCATTGTACAGGTGAAAGTTAGAGCACCACATTCCTGCAATACAGCAATAATAGGACTGACTCTTCCATAAAACTAATGAAGTATTTAGGAACAACACATTTAAATATTAGATCCTTGTAAATGACCTAAGCGAACCAAGTATCACCTGTCAGGTCCCTATAGGTCACCTAATAAATCCATGATTATCTTTCATCCCAAATAATGCGATTTTCTTCTAGTAGTTCCAGCAGCATGCAAACTCATACAGGTGATGCAAAATGCACTGGTAGATCTTCTGTATGGCCACTATAACTGATTAATCTCTTCTGGTGACAAACACAAACTATTTCAAGAAATCAAAGCAAATATGTCTCTGTTGTCTTTAATAATCTGAAGAGTTGCTAGAGAACACATTTCTTCCATCATGATGAAGGTACACTTGTTCAGCACTTCTGTCATTTAAAAAAAAACGTCACACCAAATAGCTTAGAACTAAATCAAAATATAGCTAACTTAATGATTGTCTCTTTTTTAGCTAATATTAGCAATTAAATAGAAACAAGAAAATAATTCAGGATGAAAATAAAGTGAACATTTCACCAGGTGAAGCTACAGTTTAAAAATTGCACCCAATAAGAAAAAAAAATATTTGCCACAACAGAAGGCTTTTTTAAAAATATACAACTTTTGTTGTATAAGAATTAAGAAATAGATTTATTGGAAGAAATATTAGTCACTGTCAGTTCACAGCACACAAATAGAAAGGTAAGCAAACACCTCATAGTGACCTACCAAGGGTGGGAGTAAAACCCTGCCAATGAAGGGCACTCATCAAGCCTGTTCAGCATGATAAAAAAATTCAGTAAATCTCAAATTCTGGATTTTACAGATTTCTTTATCCTGTAAGCAGAGAATGTATCTGTCTTTTTACTTTTTCATTCAATTTAGAATATTTCCATCTGCGTTAACTGCTAAATGAGTCTTCAGCAGACTTGCTGAATAATTCACTTGTTGTTTTTTCCTCACATAAAGCATTTCATCCCCACAGCTACACATGATGAGAAACAGACATCACAGATAAAAGCACAAGAACAGACCTGCTGCAGCTGCCACATTCGCCGCTCTGCCATTGCATTGGAATGGGTTGGTGGGAGCTGCCGCAGGGGCGACACCAGCAGCTACAAATGGGTTAGTTGATGGTGCTGCTGGAGGAAAACGTCAATTTACAACATGTGAGAAGAAGGTAAAAAAGAAGAAAAGAGCAAGCTTTTATTACTCTTTTCATGGAATCTGAACTATATCTCATCGTCTCTGGGACAAAACAGAAAACACTTCAAGTACTGAGACCTAAACTGGACTGATCCATGTCAAACAGATATTTTCTATAACGATCTTGTGAACTATGAAGGAAATACAGAAAAATGGGTATTGTCTGCTAAGGAATAGGTTCACTTAAACTGCCATGCAGGCAAGAAGTGCTTTTGAATTATGTTTTGGTATCAGCAATTTGAGCTAGCAACTTATGATCCATATTTTATTATGTAACTATATACATAAGGAAAACAGATTCACTTACCTCCAAAACCCTGAGGCATACCGGGCATCACTTGCTGTGCTTGTGCTGAGGCAACTGTCTCTGAGCCAAAGACATTACTGTAATAACAGCCAAACAAGAGCCTTGTGTAAGAAAGTAGTGCATTTTCTAAAGATTGCATAAATAAAATTTTTATTAGACTGGTGCATCTTGAATACACTAACTGCATATTATTCAGATCTATTAAATATCCAACTGGTATGATTCATAATCAGCTGATACACTGATTTTTTTTTTTTTAAATCAGGATCAGATAAAAACCTAATCTGTAAAAGCCATTAAACATAAAAACTTCTTCATAGACAATATGCATAAATAAAAACACAAAAGCACACAAACAAAAAAAACATCAAGATAGTTGCACATAAAAAAATGTATCAACCAGTGCCTTTCTCAGATGTGTGAGCAGTTTGTGCTGAATCCTACCCTTGGGAAGTGCTAGAGGTGTTGTAAACACTGGTGGCAGGTGCTGAGGAGCTGAAGACAGTATCGAGCTCTGCAAGAGCAGCATAACGGTCGCCTCCAGCGATGCCTGCTGACTGCTTCTGAGGCAAACCAGCAACTCCTGCTGAGGCTGCAGCAGCAGAGCTCACGCCTCCAGCAATACCCCCCCCTGAAAGAGAAGCACATGAGAAAAGAGCAGGGTTCAATTTACCTCGCAGGAAAAAAAAGAGTTTGTTAACTCTGAAAGACACAAAAGCAAAAGGTCCCACGAGCTGCCATATTTAACCTATTAAAATGGGGAACAATAGTCAGTTATTGGCACAAAAGTGAAAATATTTAAAGAAAATAAACTAAAATCAGCCCGAACCAACTCAAGAGATGCTTTGGTGCCAGAATTCGACCGTGTCATTAAATCGTTCAAACAGATGGTACTTTTTAGAGTGAGGACAGAAAGCAGAAGCATGTGGTCTTTATTTAGGTTATCTCAGTGCCACTAAGACCAGAGTAATGCTTATGGATGAAAAAAAAAATATGCTGTAAATGAAACTGATCATTGATTTACAATAAAACAATGATCAAATTTCAATGTTTCCTTGAACATGTCAAAATCAGTACAACAATATAAAGAATTCGCCTTTATTTTAAAGCATCAATGCATGACCCGGCCTGGATAAGAAAGAAATCCTCAGGGGGTTCCATCCTTGAGACCATAAGCAAATTCTTTATTGCTTTTGTATGATCCTGTTGTCCTGGCAGCTAAAATCTACAAAACAGGCTGGGCCATAAAGGTTTACCTTCCTCTGTTTTGGCAGAGCTAAACATGTTATCCAGGTCAGCCAGGGCTGCGTATCTATCGACGGCAACGTTAGTACTCTGTACAACGTCTTTGTCAGCTCTTGTGGAGTTACTCTGCGAGGAGGAACTGAAGGATCCAAAGTCAGCACTACACGATTTGGGGAAGTTGTCAAAATTTGCAAAATTGGCATTTGCTAGTCCCCCTGAGGCGCTACCTGCATGGAAGAGAGAAATTAAGAGGTCATAAGGAAAGTCTTGATTGGAAATTTTGAGACAAAAGATCAGAACAGAGAGGTAGGGGGAGAAGTGTGTGTATTGAGGGTACAGTGTGGACTGAGCCATGCTGAGGAAGGGAGACCAGCAATACTTGAAAGAAAGTGAGCAATGTTTGCCCACAACAACATTAACCTCTGAAGCTTGGCAGCTTCAGAGGTGTAATGTAAAGATGATGTATGGAAGGATTTTGAGGCTGTGTCAGTCATGGCACCTGCAGTTTAGCTCTTAGATATGGGGAAGTTTAAAAAAAATACTTAAGAATTGTGGCATAGGAGGGAAAAAACTTGACAAATGCCTCAGTGTTGTGACAGGAAAAAAACATATTTTCTTTTTAAGGACATTAAATTGAACAAAGGGAAATACTGGTACAACTTAATATCAACAAAGATCCTTTTCCCTTTCAACATGTATTAGAAGATACATTGTTAACCCTGAACATTTTGCCAGTAACAATTCCAGATCCAGCCAGATCCAATTGGTCAAAAGTATAAATAAACTGCAAATTGTTGGATCTTATAGTTTTTCAATTTATTCACACATTGTGAATATATTCACAGATTGTGTGTGAACGTATTCACACACAACATTATGTTTGGGGAAACACTGAATGCAAAAATGTTGGTTTTTAAAAAGTAAACTTGAACAGAAATACCTTCTCCATCAAATCTGATAGATCATGCTCAGCTTATTTAGCTTGTGTGTTTTTCTGACTTCAGAATGTTCCAGTGAACGTTTTAGACAAAACTGGATTAAAACTTTCAAACAGCAATGGAACCCAAGGGGACTGTGCACAAGAAGATTTCAGGAGCTTGTTACAAAATTCAATGGAACCCAAAATAGCAAATACATCAGGTTAAATTATTTTTGTATAGTAAAATCAATAACAAGGTACTAAGAGTTTTTGAAAAACACCAACGTTTTATAAAGTAATGCCAATGAATCAATAGAAAACACTTCTACAATTATTGTTGTTTGTTTTCACCAGCGTGAACTAACCAAACACTGTTCAGCTAATTCAGAGGTTTCAAACTCTATCTCTCACAGTTTTGTTACCATTTTATGCCCGAACTCTAGATAACCTAGATTTCTAACAACCAAACAAAAAAGCAGCAACACGGGCCACAAGTTACGTTGAGGAAAAAAGGAAAGTCAGGAGGACAACACAACAGAGATGATGGAGCTGTTGCGAGAGCAAGCCCAGAGAGACTTACTGTGTGAACTCTGGAGAGGCAGAGCAGCGGTAAACTCACCCACACTGCGGCTGGATGAGAGCACAGTGAACGCTGGCAGACAGAAATCAAAGGAGGGAAAATGGAGCAATAAACAGCAAAAGATGACAGAACAGAAATTATATAACCAAAAAAGTGGTGAAAATTATAGTGTTGATATAAATGTATGAGTACTACAAGATGGACAGACAGTCATTCACCATTTGTGACAAAGACACTGATGCAAAAAAAAAAAAGTAAGAGGTTTAACAGAAATGACAGAGATCAACTCACACAGAGACAGACAATCAACGCGTCCAGTAGGGGCAACGCAACACATAATAGCTTCCTGTAGCAGGTTTATCTTTGTACGTGTGTGTGAATGAGAAAAAGGGTTCATTCACACACTCTTGAAAAGCATGCAGTTATTTTATTTTGTATGCAGAAGTTTTACAGAACTGACTAATCAGAAGGCTTGGAAAGCTGACTATATGTTAGGTCAGCCAGAGTGAACAGAAATATGAATTTCACACAGAACATGACTCACGATATGCAGCTGGTAAACAGCTTATTTCTATTTAGCGTGTTTGCCTTTGAGAAACAATCCCAACTGTTTAATGTTAGTGTTGAAGCGAGCTTGCTCTACCTGTATTTGGAGCCTGAAATGAGGCCTGCGGTGCAGGGGTGTTCCCAAACGCATCAAAATTTGCAAATCCTGCCCCTGCGCTGACATTCTGTGCTGCTGCAGGTGCTGATGAGGTGATGTTCAGATGGACAGATGAGCAACAAAGAAAAAAAAGAAATAAAAGTGAGTAGGGGAGTGTGGATGAACGAACTTAGAAACAACATGTCACAACATGGGTGACTGCAATGGATATTTATGAGATACAGATATTTGACCTTTTCCAGTGATTCTACATGCATTATGAATTAATCAATGTGTATATTTGTGTCAATGATTTCCATGAAAAAATTTGCGGATGTCACTGCAGCTGACATCCACAACATGAAACATTTGATTCTTGAAGGGCTTTAGCTGCCAGGAGGCAGGAGAATCCAAGTTGCTTAATGTTCAGAGAGAAGTTTCCACTGTCAGAGGTGATTTGGGACGTGAGTTTTCTCAAGTCCAAAGTCAGCACAGCTGCTACCGGGAAATTTCAGAACACCTCGCGCTTCCCACTTCTGAGAGCCTTTATACAGACTCAGATTTCATTATCCAGCAGTTCTTGGCACCTGCCCAAACTACTAAAAGTGCCTATGTCTGGTTTAATGACCATGGCATCACAGTGCTTGATTGGTCAGCAAACTTGCTCGACCTAAACCCCATAAAGAATGTACAGAGGAGGAAGATAGGAGACACCTGAACCATCAGTCCAGATGAGCTGGAAGATGCTTTTAAAGGCTTCCTGAACACCTTGGCAGAGCAACAGGCCGATCGCCTCCATGTCATGCAGCATGTCTGCAGTATTCATGCAAACGGAATTATAACCAAATATCAAGGTCATATACTATACAGTACATGGACAGCTTTTACGTGGGTCAACATTTTCTTTTTCTTTCCTAATAATTTTAATTTTCTGAAAACCTGAATTTTGGGCTTATCTTTAAGCTCTAATAATGAACATTACAGATATAATGCACAATCAGTAATGAATCAATATTGTATTAATTTGATGTTTTCATTAAAATTATTTAAATGTCTATTGAAGAATATTGTAACTTATCGAGATGTTGTTCACTGGGCAACCTGTTTCCCAGCCCATTCTTTTCTTCTTTTTTGAATAAAACTGTTGAAATGAATCACTATCTTCATTGTTTATCTGTCTGTAAGCAGCAGTGATCACACCATGAAAAACCCAGCAGTTTCCAGAAGTACACTGTGTCCCACAATAGGCAGTAAATATGATTTGGAACAGGAGGAACCTTTTTTAAAGAGATCCGGTTCCTCTTTTTGTAGCAGCACAGCAGGAACAGCATCTAACTGTAGTTCTGAGAAATGGTTTTTTAGAAACATTTTACATAAAAAACTTTGGTCCCTGCATGAGGAAAAAAAAAACCACTGATGCAAACTGTTAGGTAACTGGTCAAAAACATTGCAAATATCTGTTCTCTTTGGAGAACCAATCCAGAAACAGAAATGACACTAAAGATTAGTATAAAAAATGTAATTCACGAAAAAGAAGCAAACAGCTTCCGTACTGACGCCATCTTACTAATTATTGTTGGGCATGGACTCAAATCCCTACCAAATAGACAACTTCCTTTGATAGTCCTATAATTGAGATAATAGCATTTTGGTAGATATTTTAGCTACCAAAAACTACTGAAACATTTTTGATTAAATAAATAAATAATTAATTGGATTCTTACTTGTGTGGCTGTTGAAATGTGCGAAGTTAGCAAAGCTGGAGCCGGGGGCTGAGTTCACATTGGCTGGGGCTGCAAAGATGTCTCCACCCAAGTCACTGAGGAGGTCAAACTTTTTTTCATGGAGCTGCTGTTGATGATGTTGCCCACGGCTCACTACTGGAGACTGTTGGAGACAAGAAACGCATATGGGAAAAAAAAATTATGAATAAATGCTTCCAATATCAACATGTGAAAAGATCAACTCCTTTTGCTTGACTTAACATCAATAAAGTGTAGCGACAATCTGTTGATTAATTTTTGGATTAAGCAATTAATAATTGGATAGCAAAATGTGCTTAATAGGAGATTTTGTTTCACAGAATTTGAACCAGATGAAGCCAAAACTGGACTACTCAGAGAGTTCTGGGACTTTATTGCAAATAGTTTTGTGCAGTTTTGCCTTGATTACTAAGGATAAACTTATATAAGTTTTTGGGCTGCAGTTTACTTTGATAATTTGATTTGATACAACTGTTTTCTTTTTTTGTTGTTTTTGTTTTTGGGGAGAGAGGGTGAATCTCATTTTAGTTTTGTTTTGTTTAGTTCAGACATTACCCTTTTACAATAAAGTGTTTGTGTCCATGTGTGTGAAATATTCACCTGATTTGGTGGGGTATTCTTAGTCAGGTGCAGACTGGGGGCCGAATCCCCCAGCAGTGATTTAAGCGGTCTAACCTCTGGGGTGCTGTTGGTGCTGCTGTTTGAGGAACCGGAGATGGAAGCATGGACCGATGCCACAACCTTGGCTTGTTCAGGAGGCACATACCTTGGAAGAAAATAATGTGTGCATCACATTAATGTTAAAATATCTAAACTGTAATAACCAATAATAGAAAAAAACCTAAATTGGTGGAAACTTTTAGCTCAGAAATAAAGACAACCGTATTCTGTAGAATAATATCTTTTCAATATAAAGGTTTATTTAAAGATGTGTTAGCAGATTAACTGTGATTACTGGATAAATAACATCTGTAACTAAAGCACTGTCACTGCTAAGTGATTTTGTGTCTGATTCAAAAAATGCATGTTTGTTCCAAAAGGGCATGCTGAGGCATGCAGCGCTCTCTCTACTGCTCTCATTTTGGTCAGCCTTCAGAGACTAAACATCTGAAGATGAGCTAAAAATAATTCTTTCATAATCAGGTGTGTTCGCTCTATGAAACGTCTCAACCTCAAGGAAAAAAACTACATATTATTTGTGCATCTTATTTTTCTCTGTAACTGCATAAGTATTCATTTTAATGTTACTTTGCTTTTCAAATCTAATATTAACAATGACTTTAATCTTGTTTGCATTAGATAATATGTGCTGTTAGCTATAACACTAATATGAGAACAATGCTGACTGGTCTAAAGTACAAATGTCTCATTTGAATTAATCCTTTACCTTCTTGAAGTCACTATTGCATATTTAGAGCAGCTTGTCTGTAGCGACCTACATTCGGTGCACTAAAGGAGGAGTGTTTGGTGGCTTGCTGGAGGCAGAGTGCTATGAGCTCCCTTTGAGACATTCCATGCCAGAAATAAGGGAAACTCAAAGACAAGCTGCATGTCAGCACAGTTCTCAGATCTGTTCATTCAGATCTATGTACAATCAGCGTGAAATGCTCACTCACCATCTCTTCTTCTCATATTTCTCTTGAAGGAACTCCTTGACTTTCTGTGGTTCTCTGAAGTCTGGTACTGATGAGGTTCTGTCATCATAAAGACCGAGCCAGATCTGTTTACATACCTGAAACATATCAATGCAGGAAAGTTATACCACTATACAATATTAATGTACTTTTAACTGTTGAGAAGTTATCTAATAACAAAAAATAATAACAGAACTTAGCTAATAATACTAATTAAAAATGATGCCAAAAAAAAGAAATAAAAAAGTCACTGAACCACGCTAAACTAACTTATGTATTTTAACTGATCAATACTTATGTATTTTCACAGACCTATTTTACAGGTCTAGTATTGAATTGAACAAAACAGAATTATCCCTTTTTATGTATAACAAGTGTTAAGTTGTGGTCATATTACACCTTATTGAGAAAAATGCTGACTTGACAGTTGTCTAGGAAACATTCAATGATACCCTCCATGTAAACCAGAATCTGTTATTGGTAAAAAGTCTGGCTGTTACATTGGTGCTTATTCAAGGAAAGTTAAGTGGAAGGAAAAGGAGTGAAAGAAACAAAGATAAATGCCGTGTTGAATAGCCTGCGAAACAAAGTCAGTGTGAAGTTTCCGTGATTATTTGGTAAGCCATTTCATCAGCTGCTCTTAGTCCAGTGTGTTTTCTAAAATCCAAAGTCAGCAAAACCGTCTAGCAGGTTTTGCTGAACCTGCTAGAAAAACTCCATGGTTCTTCTGCTGACAAGAACTAAGGAAATGCTGATTTCATTTTCCAGCAGGACCTTCCCACGCAGAACATCACTGTGCTTGATTTCACAAATTCACCTAACCTAAACCTTAGATAGAATCTTAATCAGAAAGAGCTCTGGTCCAGAAAAAGATGAGACATCGAACCTAACAATGCACATGAGCTGAAGGCCGCTATTAAAGCAACCTGGGTTTCCTTAACACTGTAGCAGAGCTTCAGGCTGATCACTTTGATGCAATGCAGCATTAATGCAGTAATCCATGCAAAAAGAACTGAAGACGTGTACGATACAGGTCACACACATACTTTGCAATCAGGGTAGCTGGTATTAAAAATCTTTTTAATTGGTATAATTTTCAAATTTTTGCAGAAACTTAATTTTGAGTTTTCATCAAGTGTCAGACAAAAACATCCAAACAAATGGAAATAAACACTTCAACTACACCAATCTCTCTGGAATGACTCCAACGAAGGTTCCCTTGAACTGAAAATATGAAATAAATCAGTTTTTCATTGGTATTCTAATTTACTTAGATGGACATGTAGTAACAGTGATAAAACCAACAAGAACTGAATGTCAAAATTCATGATGCATAATACAAAACAGCATGAAGGCCGAGATACAACAGCTGATGGTATTTGAACCCTAGCTGCTGTATCAGTTTTTTTCTCTGGATCAAACTGTGCAAAAATGGAATGAAAAAAAAAAAAATAGCAACATGATGGAGTAATATTTACAGCCTGGAGGACACAAGCATCAATCCCAACCTTGAGTCTCCAGCATGTTTGCCTGCTGGATGATTTCGTTCAAGCTTGTAATAAACTGCGTCCCTGGTGGCACTGATCTATTTTATACTCTGTTTACCACAAACGTGATGACGGACTTGATGGACTTTGGTTTCTCTGTTTATACTGTCCTCCTCAATGAGATTTAAGCAGATAGGCGAGTACTTGAATGACAAACCTTTCATATTGAAACTCCATGGCACTTATTAATTAAAAATGTGGTACTTTGGACTATAGTTTGTTTATAAAACACAGACCTTTTGCTAATACATTAAAAAAATTCTAACATATTGTGATTTCCACCTGTAAATCAAGTAGAACCAGAAAGAAACAAAGCCTTTAGGAGTAATTCAAAGTTTTATGCAACAGAGCAGAATTCCACCACGCTTACCTCGTTGCCATGTTTCTGTAGGAACTCGATTTCCTGTTGCGTGAAAGTTGTCATGGAGATAGACTTAACTCTATGAGGTGGGTTCAGTCCTCGTCTGTGGGCAGAGAAATTAAACCGGGGTCAATTTGATATCATGTCACGGTGAGCGAAACCATCATCTTAATGTGCTCTAAGGCCCCCTTCTTTGGAAGGGGTCATTTAATTAGCTACAAGCCATCGGGTGGCTTGTGTAACTGAGTCGGCTACAAGTACAAGAAAAGACACAAGCGACAAATGAATCACGGCATATAGACAAAAAAGGAAGAAGAAAACAAAGGAAATGTGTGAAACATTTCCTGAACTTGCACTGACTGAACTCAGGTTGTCTGTAACCAAGCAATGAGTAATATCCCCTAATATGGAAGCTATTAAGGAGTGAAATCCGTTATTTCACACAAACCTCGTTCATTCCCCTTCAGAAGGTCACAGCTCAGCTTCTAACAGTTAGATTAAAGGTCGTCAAAAGGCAGGGTTATTGTTTTGAGTTAAACCTAACTAATATGACTGTAAGGTCATTGCTGTTTGTCTTTGAAGCTGATCACAGAATATTTATTTACACAAGCAAAACATTAACTGTGATTTAAGGGCACAGACATCGAAGCCTGCAAACAAATAAAATGAGTTTTTACAAATTAAAGAAAATAAACAGAGCAAAACTATTCAATGTGTGCGCACAAAAATATGAATGAAGGGACACAGAAGTTTGCATGTAGAGTTTGCATGTAAGATTGGTGAAAAAGTCAATATTACATGAGCTATATTACCTTAACGAGTCTTTCACTGAAAGTGAAACTCAAAACAGGTCAACATTTGAATATGACAAAAAGATATTAATCACATGGCACTTGCATAATAGTCATTGAATGCACTAAGATGGAATACGAAATCAAGAATTAAGTAATCTAACATCAGGAGTCTAACTACACTCTAGATGTTAAAATAGAAAATTCAGAAATTTTACAATTCTTGACATTTGCGTGCATTTCTATGATGTGTCACAGTTTGAATTAAAGGTTTCTATTTTTTACTCATTTTTCTAAAGTTAAAATAAATAAACAGAATTGTATTATTTTTGCTCTTGCCTTTTATAATTTCCATTCTGAGGAGTTGTCTGTGTTTTGATTCCATGTTTTTGTTCAAACTGAATATTATATTAGTGGCCGACAACCAGTTGTCAATATTAAATTAATCCTTGTTTTAGATGTAGTTACAAACAACTGATACTTTGGACTTTTTAAGTGAGAAAAAAAAATTGCTACAGCTGTCTAGGAAAAAGGATCTTAAGTTTTCACAGTTACGCTGTCACACTGTGTTATGCACAAAGCCAAGCCAAACCTGGAGTGAAACACTAGACCAAGGTTGCTAAATTATTAACAGGCGTTAACTTTCTCAGAACTTTTCATCTCGCTCATTCTTTTCACATTCAGTGAGCTTGACTCACTATTACTCAGTAACACAAAACAGAGATAACAGGCAGCTTGGACAAAGAAAATGTACTTGTGATATAAACCACAGGTTATACCGTATACCAAACAACACAAGAAAGCGAGAGAGATTTACAGCACATTGTCAACTTTTGTTCAGTTTTGTCTTACTGAGACTTCTTGTGAAAACAGATAATAGAATAATGACAAAAAATAATCTAAATAAAAAGTTGACTTAAACCACCAAACCAAAGACTAATTGAAACAAAAAAAAAAAACTTTCCAAATGTCAATTTTGTTCTCATCTTGTTTTCGACTTTGAAAATGAGTCAAAGTGAACAAATTAAAAACTTATTTAAAAATCTCTTCAAAACAGTGAGAAAAGTGTGTGATTCTCCTTACGTGATACTTTAGCAATTCTTCAGCGCCTGAGGAAGGTAAACGATAAGATCCTATTTGAATCAAGATGAAACTAGGTCAAAAAAAGAAAAAGTCCCATTGCCTTAAAGGGTGAAATATAATGTGAACATTTCTGCCCACTGAGTTCCCACTGAGGGATCTAATTCAGGTTACATTAGCTTATCTGCTGTGGTTTTGATTGCTAATTTTGTTCTCTGAAAAAGGAAAACTTCAAATTTAAGGAGTCCAAAAGTCTCATTTATTGTCAAAGCTCTCATTTATTTTTGTGTGAGCCAACTGAATGGTACAATACAGATATCAGTCTGGATTCCATCTATGCAGTGACACAGCGTAAACGCCTTCCTTAACCAAATATGTGCTATCTCACAACAATCAGTGGCTTTCAAAAATGCAGAAGTACAGAGAAGTACAGGATACCACTGATTCTACCATCACAATTCTGCAAACATCAGCAAAGGCTGGTCCACATTTCCAAACAAGCAGAAGTCCACTCGGTTTCCCTACATGTAAACACAGTGGCACACACACCGTGTGCTAAAATGCTATCACATATTGCACAGTAAAATAATTATGACCTTGTCTTTACTGTACACCGAATAGTTGAGCCAAAGAATTCAACTCATTTGCATATGGAAACAGCTCCAGGGTGAGAGAAACTGGCAAAACTAAGTCTCATAAGAGTGGAGAAGCTTGCATGAAGCCTAAAATAACTGCTGAAGAGGAAATATTTAACACCTAACCTGTAGTTTAAAAAAAAAAATCTTAAAGTCAAACTGAATTGTTTACATAAGCATTACTTACGCTTTGCTTGAACATCATAAAAAGATTAAACACGTTTATAATTTAAATAGTGCCTGGCAGGTGTGTATTATAGTAGTCATGTTTGACACTTGGCCCTCCTTAATGCCGTCTTGTCGCTTTTGTAACCCTGCTTACTCAAGTCAAACAGACAGAGTGGGGTTCCTTCCTGCCAGCAGCAATTTACCAGAAAGAGACATTGTGAGCGGTGTTCCTCCTGGGAAGGTCCCCACCTTCGCCAGGAATGTGTTTACATAGCAGATTCCAACACCACCCATTAAATAACCACAACTGAAAGAGAAAAAAGTGTTTGTGTTCTGGCCGTCACCCCTAAAGAAGTCGCAACCATTAAATTGTCCAAACTTTATTTGAAAAAAAAAAAAAAATGTTAAGAAATCATTAGAAAATAAGTCAGAAATGTGCTTGTAAGCATCTGTTGGGATTCTATCTGCAGTAAATGTGTCTTTTAAATAAAATGTTTTGTAAAATTGTAAACGCATTTCTACTCAGGATTGTTTTATTTATATTAAACAAACTTTCATTCTAACCACTGATATATGAAATAGCGTTTAATGGTACATTGAGTAAGCAGGGCTCTTTTTTCATTAAGAACTTCTAATAAACTCCTTGCTGTATAAATGAAAAGGCATTCTGTCACAAGTTTTTCTTTTTTTTTTGATCAGGGATTACAGAACATAGTATAGTAAAATTAGTTTTCTCTGTTGGGTGTAGCCTCTTTTTTAGAGCCGATTGTTCCTGGTGTGCTTATTATAATGAGAAATACAAGATCACAAAGCAGCGTTTAACCTGCTCAATCTCCTGCTTACGCCACATATTGTGTGCATTAAATGTGCTTAGAGCAGCAGATGGTTGCCAGGTAACTGTTGGGTATTTTATGACAGTGCAGCTTTTACAGTTAAAATCTTTGGTGCCTTTGTTCTAACACTAAACTCTGTACATTCACAAATTTGTAAACTCACAAATCATTTGTTCTACTGTACTTCTCTCATATCACAGCTGTTAAGCTAGCTAACTAAGCTCAGAAAGGTCTACCCACAGCCACACCACAAAAATGAAACTCAGGTGAATCTCAGCCGAGGTAATGTCTGAAACTCATTCCAAGGGATGGAATATTTCTGTGAACCATCATGATCACATCTACTTTCCTGCTCGGCTGAATACCCAGGTGTTCGTCTGCCCTATTACCTCACCAATGACAACCTCTCCCCGTCACTTCCTGATGTATTCTGCAGATGGTCATTTATCTGACTTGGGCTAAAACTCTAGGAAAAAAATGTAAGACAACTGAACGTACAGGCAGCATATGTGTGTCATTAGCACAGTCAGTCCAAATTTTGGAACTGGATGCCGCTTGTATGATTTGGTAAGTAAAACTTTTCATATCTCACATTGCAATTGCAAAGTATATCCTACTCCTTCATAATGCTACATCACTGATCATACATGATACTGGGGAGCTCAAAATGAAAATAATAAAATAAAATAATTCAGTTACTGATCAAATTTTTAGAATTTGTATGAATTTTAAATTCATATTTGTTTTATGCAAAAATGCATAGGAAATTTTTTTAAACGACTAGAATAATTTAATCAGTTTCAGTCTCACCCTGATCGTAGGGCGTTCTCCTGGAAGTGGTGGTTTGTCACTCCAAATAATTAAAAAACAGGAGAGACAGACAGTGACCTGCTGTCCCAACCACTTCCTGTTGCACACATGCATCACATGCTGCTGATGTAGCAACAGAGTGGGGCCACACCACTTCCTGCGCCTACAATTACAACCAGTTTGAAGCGCATCTCAAACACACAGGAAATTATTCATGAACAGTTAACATGAGATAAGTGTCAAAGATATGACACATTTTCTTCAGATTGAACTCAACATACAGTAGGTTGTATTGTTACTGATTACAGAACCACACCCCACCTGTAATTCTACTGTAAGCCAAAATTATTTTTTGGCAATGCTAAATATAAAAAAACATCCCTTTACTTATTTATCAAATTAGATATTGTTTCAGTCTTTGAATGATAGTAACATACAACCTAAAATTTCAGTAACAAATTAAATTGAAAATTTCATGTTGACCTTATTTTTTAAATCCTTACACAAAATAATAAATGTCTGTCAAATTTAAGATGATGTACTCATATTAACAAATATTTACAAAACAACACACATGAGTGGCATCTAAGCTCTTTGTGAGTACAATAAAGAAGAAGAAGGAGCACAGACAACACTTGATTTTGTTATTTACTGTGAGGTTTACAGTACTGCATATTGTTGGTATTCCATACTGTAAAGGCATACTTGTCTAAATGACAACATATTACTAAAACTACTAGCAAGTGAGTAAAGACGTCATATCTGTAACTGGAAAAGAAGAGAACATTCTAACTAATCTCACATCTGAAGTTTACAGAAACCTGGATTTAGAACTGAACCAAGACCTTAAGTGACAGAAAACAAAATCCACCGTACTCCACTGTAACGACTAGTTTAGTCAGTATGTTTAAACTTTGCAGACAGGAGTTCGTATAAGGTACCTCGATCAGCAAACAGAATTGAAACTCCAGTTGTGATTCTTGTTAAAGGCAAATTAAGGGTTGAGAAATGTATTGCATAAATACATCATGCCATCATAACCACAGTTCTAACAGTTATCGGCCACATCTCTAAATAACATGACATTGATACGCCCAGGTGTCAGGTTTACAACCAAAAAAAAAAAAAAGTGGTGTTCAAATCAGTAACTAAAAGGTATGTTGGTGTGGCTCTTTCTATAAAGAGTACATGGTTACTAAGTAACATTAGTCGGAATGGGGGCTTCCTAACGTTAACAGCAACTGGTAGCAGCATCTGGCTAAAGGCTTATCTGTAGCTTCCAAGTGCAAGATAAGTTCATTGGCTAGCACTGGAAGCTAAAGTTAACTAGCATCGAGGGTGGTCGCCCTTTCAGTTCCATTGTGGGTGCACTGACAACTCATGCACCCCGCCCAATACAACACAGCCAGACAATGTCAAGCAGCAAAGCCCACGCTCACTATAACCTACCTGGAAATATATGTCTAATGTTAGCTTACGTTAACAGCTTTGGTTCGCCCGTCATCTGAAACTCTATATATCATATGCACAAAAGCTGCAGCTCACGTCTGCAATTTAATACTCACAAAATGCCAGAGCAGGAGGTACACACGAAAGAACCCACAGTCATGTTGGCATAGGTTGGGCCGCGCTGATCGCAGTCAAAGCACTTTCTATTTGGAGGCAAACTCGTCATTTCTCTCAGCATCTTCAGATGTTTCTCCTCCTGTTTTCGTTTCGCGCTCGCCGCCATGGTGAAAGATACGCAACGCGGGTAATTAAATGAGAGGCTGAGAGGTCAGCTACAACTAAAACAAAGGGCTGTGCTGTTTAACGGCTGCCGACTCGCTGCTAACGGCAGATAGGGGCGGCTCTGTTGTCAGGGGCGGCCTGGCGTCTCCTCCGGCAAGGAGTTTCAGGATGCACATCAGAGGAGACAAGAGGAGCTCTGCCATCTACTTCCGCTTTGGCAAAAATCCCGTTATGCGCGCCCTCATTTTATCTCCGGGACAGTTTTTTTTTTATTAAATATATATCTTTTATGATAGATGTATATTTTTACTTAAACAAAGGAGAAAAAAAACATGTGTTAGAACTCAGTTATTAAAAAAAAAAAGTTTAATATACAGGTTAATTAAAATGATTTTTCAAGAAAACCCGGAACAATCATTTTAATTAACTGTACTAATCTCATCTTTATGTTATTTATAAACAGCTGTAAGTTCGGAGTTTATTGAAACGGATGTTCATGTAAAAGAAGTTGAGAGTTGTCTAGAAATAATGACTGCAGGTTTCATCTTGCCTATAATATCTTTGACGACCCTTTTTCACACACCAGCGCCACTGTGTGGATTAGGGTAATAACTGTGGTATTACTGTACGGGCTGTCCTAGAATTTCAGAAAATATTCCCAGAGAGCAAATGTTAAGATTAGCACAGCATTTCAAAAAAGAAAATGCACCTGGTAGTACTTG
This sequence comes from Girardinus metallicus, assembly GCA_903067095.1. Classification (NCBI taxonomy): domain Eukaryota; kingdom Metazoa; phylum Chordata; class Actinopteri; order Cyprinodontiformes; family Poeciliidae; genus Girardinus; species Girardinus metallicus. The sequence goes on from CAEGAE010060326.1 coordinate 52,685, forward strand.
TTGAAATTCTTTCCTGCTCAAAAATGAGAAAACGTTCAAGTCAAAACAAAAGTAGCCATGCCCATTTATCTTTGTCACAATACACTGACAAAGGTCAGTGCATTTAATTGAAATTGTAATGTGTAAATTTGAAGTGCAAAGAAAAAGTATATTGGTTTTGCTGTAACTGTTATCTTTCATTTTGCATCTGAACATTACAACATGCATATGTTTTACTCTCTGATACACTTCAGTACAACTCTGTTTACCCAATGGTCTTTGAAATTCATCTATTCTAATTAGTGAATAGATTCCACCTGTGTAATTGATTCACAGATAAAAACCACAACAAAGGACATAAGGAACACAGCAGGGGTAATGTGGCACTGGTAAATTCATCAACCAAAACTGCAAATCTAACATGACATAGCCATTAAGCTAAACTACCAGGCTGTTCAAGATGAGCTTTAGACAATTAAACAGCCAAAAGATCTATAGTAACTTTTGAGGAGCTGGAGATTCACAGCTCAACTGGGAGACTGTCAACTAACAACTTTGGACAAATACTTCACAAATCAGACGTTTTGCCACTAACTTTTCTAGAGACAAAAATGTTAGTTATTGTTTTAAGATAGAAGCAATGCAGGGGCAGCTAACATGAAAGAAACTACTCTGGTCAGAGGGAGGTTTTCTTGTCAACCCGTTGAAAGCAGTGTGGGGGGAATGCGACACTCCACGTCGTCCTGTGCACAGTATCATGCTGCTGGAGTCTGTTTATTGAGAAGGCAAAGCCAGCTGGCCACAATTGATAGGGAGCTAAATGTGGGGGCAATTCTGTAAGTAAATCTGTTGAAGGTTCATCTTTCAGCATGAGGATGTCCCTAATTTTACAAGAGCAAAGGTGGAATGACTTAGATCGAAGCGAATCTGTGTCAGAATGAGTTAGTCTTAAATCCAATTGTTAATCTGTGCCCATATTTGAGAAATGATGTTCAGACCATCTCCAGCAAACCTTAGACTGAGCCCTCTAACAAAAAAAGAATTGAGCCAAAAAACATCTGCTTTTTTTTAAAGTATTAACTTTTTGGAGTTGAATGTAAACCCAAACGATTTTCAGGCTTTTAGCTCACGCATGAGTTCTTAAATTATGCCCTACATTGTGTTGGTCTATCACATTAAATCCCAATAACACTGTTGTATAAGATTGTATTGTGCCAAAAATAAGTAAAAGTTCAGAGGATTAACACTTTTGCAAGTCTGAAGTTATTCATGTTGTTTGTGTGAGGATGTCAACTCGCTAGTTGACATTTTAACACTTTAGAATCAGCAAACTAGATTTATGGCAAGTAAATACAAATGCCATCTATATTAAGCAGAAACTGAAAATGAACAAAATCCCAGCAAGCATACATTCATACAAAGATTTTATTACATGTGAGTAATATAACAGTACAAAGCACACCACAGAGCAGCTGCATTATTTACAGGAAAGCCAAATGTCAAGTCTATTTCAGGCATTGTACTATTCTGACAGGCTTACACTTCTTATGTACAACAGATGACCTCTGGTGTTCTTATCTCTCTGTGGTAATGACATTTCAAATCCAAATTTAGTAAATCCTGAAAAGTGGACTCAAGTTTAATTATAACTTGTTTAAAGTTTATACTGTGTAACACCTGCAACTTTGTCCCCCATTAGATTCATACTGATTTAAGATCTTTATTAACTTGTCAGTTGCTACCGACTGACTGAAGTAACGTCCGCTGATGCTGCTGTTGTGGAGAGAAGTCAAAGGGTCTGCGGTTCTCAGTGAAGCCATAAAGTTTGCGTAGAGCCACACGTGCCGCTTCCTCCTCAGCTCCGACAAGCGTCTCTCCTGGACCTTGAGCCAGGAGTTTTGTGCCACTAGATGAACCAGAAAATAAGCAAGACATGAACATGATGCATACGTAAATTGTTATTTCTACGAATCTCACATTCGAATGACATATGTAGCAAAAGCAGCATACATGATTGCACATGTACCTGTACAAGCCGACGAAGTAGAGCGGGAGGACAGTACTGGCTCCAGCAGACCTGATGAGACGAGGTTCTGGCAGAGGAATATTTCTCTTTGTAAGTTCCTCCACCAGCAGCCCCATTGGATTCACCACAGTCCACATATCAAACAGGTCCTTTCCTATCAACTGAGTCAATAGGAAATCCTGTAGGGTAGCAGAGAAGATGGAGATGAGGATCAGTTACTATAAAAACAAACTTAAAACAAATTAATTTAAAAAGATACAAGCACCAACAAGTTACTTACTCTGAGAAAGAATGCAGCTCGCTCTGCGCCACTGCTTTCCTCCAGAGCTCCGATCACCGCCATGAAGGTGGAATTCAGCACCTCGTCCGGAACAGGGAATTCTGCACTCATTGTAAGATCCTCCATGCCAAGATTTCTTGCAACGTGGGTCACAACTGACAGACTGCTAAGGTGCCCCACAATGCACTCAACCCCCTCATGTGGCAGACTAGGAAAGCTTGCCCTGCACCAGTCGGTTAAGAAGCTTTTAATCAGGCCTTCTCCCTTTTTGCTCAGCTGAAGATTGTCTTTCAGAACCAAGGCCGTGGTCTCAGAGTCAACGTCTAGCTGTTTTCTCCTCTCCTGCTCCGCCTGCAGGTAACACGGATTGACGAAGGCTGTTTTAAGTAACTCCAAAGAGAAGTTTTCATGGAGACGGGAACTGAAAGCCTGAACCTCTGAATGGTAATCCCAATTAGGCTGTTGCCACCTGAAGGGGGATCGAAGAGAAGACAGTGTTTTCAATAAATATCACAATGTCATTCGAAAATGTTGGCAAAATGAGCAACTGGACCTGCTGAAGAGCTGAAAATATTTTAAATATAATGAACGTTTAAATAACCTTCGCCCTGATCGAGGTTGTGTGAGCAACATATTGTTTACACAATCTAAAGTATAAAAAAGTAGATACTTTTTTTCTACTAATAAAAAAACAATACCACATTGGGCTCCTAAACGAGTGGCCTTGAGATGCTCTTTAGCATTAGCTAAATGTCAGGTACCGTGGCTTCGGTGGCGGAGGTCCTTCGAGCTTTAACTTCTTCGCCATAATATATGTGTAAGCTTTCATCCATCGTTTCTTCTCCCTAACCTGTATTAGTGAAGGGCTTCTGGAAACGAGCTGGCACTGCAACCTAAATGTTAGCACGCCGCGGTTTAACATGTAGCCCGCCGCCATGTTTCCTCCTACTAGTGGGCTGTGTTACACTGACAAATGTCCGACGCGAACAGAACTCTCTGTCGGGGAGTAACCATGGAAACCAACGTAAACCGTAATTAACGTTGACAAACAAAGCGGATTGCCAGATAGTTATCCAGTTTGACCATTAATAGCCCGCGTTTCACTACATTTTCGCAACTAATACTTTTTTAAAATTTCGTCTGCGGATTTATTTAAATATATTTTGGGAGAATTACACGAATGTGAAGAGGATGGACGATAAGGTGACCACAGAAAACGCAACGGAAAGAGCAAACACCGATGATACTTCTGGCAGAAACGGATCAGGTGGGATTATAAAAAATACATTTGAAGAAAACATTAAAAACAGAAACCCGTGGCAGCCCTCAATACAAGAGGAAAAACAATCAGAGCCAAGGATGACCAAGAAGTTCCTCAAAGACCTCTGCAAAAGGAACAAACTGTACTCCACACCTTGCTTGAATGACACACTGTACCTGCATTTTAAGGGTTTCTCCAAGATTGAGAATCTGGAAGAATACACAGGGCTCAAATGTCTCTGGCTGGAAAGCAATGGTCTCCGGAGGATTGAGAACCTGGATGCTCAGACTGACCTTCGCTGCTTGTTCCTGCACCAGAACCTCATTTGCAAGCTGGAAAACCTGGAACCCATGAAGAAACTCTGCACCCTGAATGTCTCCAACAACTACATCCACATGATAGAGAACATCTCCTGCCTTTCTAAACTCAGCACTCTACAAATATCCCATAACAAACTGGAGAGTGCGAAGGACGTAGAGCATCTGAGTCAGTGTCTGGCCATCAACGTGTTGGACCTGTCCCACAATCTGTTACACGACCCTGAGATTGTCTCTGTGTTGGAGGCAATGCCAGAACTGAGAGTGCTGAACCTGATGGGAAATGAGGTGGTGAAGAAAATCCCAAACTACAGGAAGACCATGATTGTACATCTTAAGCAGCTCACCTTCCTCGATGACCGGCCCGTGTTCCCCAAAGACAGGGCATGTGCAGAGGCGTGGGCCAAAGAAGGGCTGGAGGGGGAGTGGAAGGAGAGGGCAGCATGGGTGTCACGGGAGAGAAGGAAAATCCAGGACAGCTTGGATGATTTGGCAAAAATTCGTGAGAAAGCCCTGGAGAAAAAACGTCTGCGAGAGTTGCAAGCGGAAGGTGAGCATTGTTCAGTTTTTTTTTTTTGAACAGTTATTTGAAAATTAAATGTTTAACTGTATAATGACTTCTCTTTTAGGGAAAATTGAGACAGCTCCTACTTCAGTCATACATAGTGAAGAAAACAACACAGAGACTTTGTCTTCCTCTGAAGGAGAAAACGTCCAAATCTTTATGGAGGACAGCCAGGAAGATTTAAAGGTTGACAAAAGTGAGGCAAACAACAGAGATCTCAACGCAGAAGAGCTGGAGGAGGACAAGTTTGATAAAGAAAATGATAATCAATCTCAAACCAAGCATGAAACAGAAGAAAATGTCTGGGCGGACTGTGTACAAGATGGACAGAAACTGCAGATAAACGTGGGAGAAGAAAATTATAAGTTAACGAAGAATAAAGAGAATAGGTTGTGTGAAAGCACACAGCCTACGCAGGTTTCTCCTGATCTTTCAGAAGATGATCTTGTACCATTACATGGTCCTGGACCATTAGTTACAGAGCTAGAGGATGAAGAGCAGCTGGAAACCATCCACCTTCCCATAAGTCAGTCACTGCATATTGACGAGCTGCCCGACTTGGAAGATGTGGATACAGAAGACTTCCCCGGAATATCCCATCAGCAGGACTTTAAACCAAAAATAGAAGTCATATCAGGAGATGGCGATGAAGAGGCACCGACTGAGAATCAGGGCGGTGGTATCTTCGGTCTCAGTCATGACGGAACATCCTCGTTGTTTCTAGGTGGCTGCAGCAAATCAACTGGGCTCTCTAATGATTCATCACTGGTCTATCCAGAGGATGAGGATGTTGTTTCTCACTATCCAGGATCCAATCAACCTTCCTCAGAGAAACAATGCTTGATTGAGTAAGTGAACTGATACCTTTAGATGTAAACATGGTTTGTTTTTACAAAATTAGCCTCCTGTGATATTTGAAATTACAAAACTTTGATCTCATAGTCAAATGTGGCCTTTAAGATGTAACTGCAAATGACTCTCACATAAAGACGAGAAATTCAACTTGTTTGATACGTTTCAGCACATTTGGTGAAAGAAATCAAATTTTTAACTGATTCAACTTCTTGGAGGTACTCCTTTTTCAAGATTTACAAAAGCAAAGTTCATGTGGACTTTTTTTTGTGTAACAGCAAATTTACAATGTATTTTTCTTCAGTTCTGACATCAATAAAAACAAGAAATGCTTTGCATGTATTACTTTAATTTTTTTACATTACATTTCCTAGGTGATGTCACATATTACTCCCCCTGCAATAAATATTTAACATGTTACCACATAGCAAATGTCTCCAGGCTGTAGGTTAAGACCAATGCCATACTGCTTCTGTAAGTCCTCCCACAGCTTTAGGTGCCATGAACAAATATTTACAAATCATTTATGACTGGGCAGAAAAGTTTGGAATAAAAGTAAAACAAGAACAAAAAAAGATGGACAGGATGAAACAAGAGTAGAAAAATAAAACTGTACATGTTGTAAATAAACAAAACCAAAAATATAATTCCTGTGCAGGTTAGGTCTCATAAATCCCAAACTATTTTAACACAAGGACAAGGTGCAGCAAGAAGCTAATATCCAATATATTGAATACAGACCAGCTCTAACGCCGCAACCACACCCAGGTGTTAACGAGCCAGAAAGCAACACTGATCGAGTACATAATCATTTCTCGCTTTGCTCTCTCCTTGTTCTCGTCTTCCAAATGTTTGAGTCTCTTGTTCAACTTGATGAGCTGTTGAGACATAAAAAAAAAGCTAATCGTTTTTTACTGTTTCTAAAGATTTCAGTCACCTGCAATAAAATATTTGTTAAAGCTAACCTGGCGTCGAAGCGTGGTTGCATCGACTGCCGTCATGTCATCCACTGGCCCTTCCAGGGAACTTTCATTTGTCGACAATGCAAACCTTAAAAAGCAGACAAAATTCCTTTTAAATTGTTTTTTTTTTTTTTTTAAACCAAACCAGCTACTGCTCCTAGTAGTAACATTTTAGACTATACATTTCAGGTAAACATAATGCCTTGGTTGAGAATTACTGGGCCTCATTTTAAAACACAATGAGTAGTAGAACCAAGAAAGGTTGAGGACAGGGAAAGAGAAGGAAAATATGAAGTACCAGGTGAAGTTACCTGGAATCAGGCAAAGGGTTGGAGCTCAAACCTGACCCCCCTCTCAGAGACGGTTTGCTAAAGATGTGGGGAAACACAGAGAAGGGAGAAGGGAAAAAGAGATCTAGAAAAACACAGTGTTGCACATAGCACACAAGACTGAGCTTGTTAGACATTCTACGATGTCATAGTTAACACGAGAACTCCTAATATGTTTCATGTTATTTGAAAGAGAGATCACATGTGGGAAGCATGTTAAGAAGCCTCTCCCATACCGCACACAAGGCAGAGTCAGAGGCGGGGCTGAAGATGAAGTGTTTGTGTTTTCACCTCGAGTGAACCTATGCTAGATTACGGATGAGGGAACCGAGAGGAATGCAAGAGCTAAAATGTTAGTAAAAATTTAAAAAAGGTACTTTTTCTAAAGTATGCAAAGTTACGTCTATTTTGCCACAGACCTTTGGTATGTGACAAGTTCCGAATTTAAGTTGAAAATTGAGAACTACACTTTCTTTCTGCTGCAGCAGCAGAGTATATTTGACACACTTTAGATTAATAGAGCTGATTTCTCAAAAGCGACTGTTCACCTTTCTTCAAAGATAAATATGAAGTCTGATTTCAAAAACAAGTCTAATGACTGACTCAGCGTTCATTGTCAGGACACCTGACGACTGCTCTCTTAATCACATGTATTGTTTGACTTTAATACTTGCAGTAGAACTGGCTTTATTACAAGCCTCAAGCTGCAAGCTTAAGTCATCACCCATGTCTGCTTTTATTGTTTTTAGAAACTACTTGATGTTCTTATTACCATTATCTGTATCCCAGGACATATTTGTATTACTATAAATTGCCAGTGCTAAAAAAAAGTCCCTCAATTATGCAAAAGAGCATAAAATCAGCATCGGAAAAAATTGGAATAAGCTGCAGGGAAAACATTTAAAGAAGTTTGCATTTGACTCGCTGGCAATAATCTTTACAAAACAAATGACCAGTTAGTTGGGAGGTCACCTGCATGGGTTCTCATCCAAGACCTCCAGGACCTGCTGGTAGGCCCGACGTGTAGTGGACTGGATGAAAGACAGAACACCGCTAGCGCTGTACACGTTGTGCTCTTCGGGCATGTTGAGGGAAGGGCGTGACTGGTTAGTGGTCGGGGGGTGCGAAGTTGTACTGCTCAGTGCCCACCATTACAAGGAGCAGATTTGAAGGGAAAGAAGGGAAAAGGGCAAAAGAAGAGGAAGGAAAGGGAGAGAAATAAGGAAAAGGTACAACCCCCCCACTGTCTTTATAAAAACTTTAAGACAGATTAATGTAAAGAAAAGAAGCAGCAACGGAGACCTGTCAGCCATTTTAGCAAAAGCGCTCGAAATGAACAGAAACAGGCTAATCTCTCTTGTGATGAGAAAGCAACTTGATGAACTTGATGCCACATGATGCTGTGCTGCAAAAAAGAATCTGGAGGAGAAATCGTCTTCCGTTCACAAGCTTTTACTCTTCGCCACAACCTAACAGTCTATCAAAGTACACATAATAAAACCAAAGCTTTTAATTATCTGACGTATTCAATAATAATGAAAACTGACAAGACAGGCCGCTTTCATTATTTGTCTGCAAGCAACAGATGTTCTGCCAGACAAGATGCAGCCACAAGCGACCAGGTGGAAGATGAGAGTAGACCAAATAAAAAGTAAGAGCTAGAAGAATAACACGTCTTGCTACTACATGCAAGCATCAGCAGAGCTAAGACAGAGCTCAGCTAATGATGGCATCTGTGGTGAAATACTTACGCAGATTCATTATGAGTTAGTTGGCGGACGGCTGCATTCTCACTGGCAGAACGCTCTCGCCTTAAACGTCCCTGGGGCTGCACCTGTAACAAAAAAAATGAAGACAGCTGATTTATGCTTTGATGTAATAATGTTACGTCACCAAGTAGAATCGCGAGCCCTTTGTACTTAGAAGATATGCAACTTATAAGTTTATGACCTACCACCTCCTCAGTGTCTGGAGCTGTCTGATGCTCCTCTTCCAAGAAGTCCAGGGGTCGATCACTGAGGGTCAGGACTCTGGGAGGAGTTTTCAGCGCCAGAGTTTCAAGGGGGGTTGACTGGATGAGGTCTAAGTCTCTGGGTCTGGGGAAGTGGGCGTCAGCTGCATCTCCTGACAAATCACAAAGTGAAACTAAACAATCAGCACCAACACAAAACATGCAAGCCATTGTATTGTGCATTAGAAACTGACATGCCAACATTTCTGTTTCATTTTTGGTTTTTAGCAGCTGACATGATATGATGAGAAAAACAAAATAGCCTGAAAGCATAGGGTAGGAAAATGTCTGAGCCTTTGACATTTGGCCCTGTGTTGTTTATAAGTAGTTGTAACAAGGATAAGGATATCATTGGATGGCAATATTATTGTTAAACATCAACTGTAATAAAAACACATTCTCCTCTCCTTCGTTATTAACATTGCAAGCTTGCCAGCTCGCTCTGTGACCTTTATCCTCTTGGGAACTATGATCTGTGTCAGGCATGAACACCTGATAAAGTGACACTCCATCAAAAAGCAGAATCTAAGCATACATTTCTGACACTATGATAAATGTTGCCTTCCAAATAGAGTTCTGTGATATTAATATTGCACAAATTATATTGCAAATTGAAATATATTTTTGATATGATGTGCAGCACAAGCTGAAAGGTGCAGATTGTATACACAGAGCTTTGAGCAGCTAGACATAGCAACACCTTTATACACATTTTCCATCTCTAAATTCCAAGTTTCAAATCATTTTTGGCAATTTCTATACAATGGTTGAGTAGGTAAAATCTGCTCTTAAAAATGGCAGTACAGGGGCTGGATGTATTACCTGTGTGTAATACATGTGTGTAGTATCATTTAAATAATACTAATTAACTATTTTATGGCTTTTTTGTGTATGAAGAAACTTAAAGTAGACATGCTTAAAAATATTTTACACTTGTCCAACTACGACTGCATTATGTTTATTATGTATTTCAAAGAAAGTTAAACGCTGCAGAGTCAATGCATTACTTCTAACTAAACTAGTCAAATTTTAAAAACCACATATCCCTTTTCAAACTCTGACTTAAAGTTTTCAAGAGATCAAAACAAAATAAACTGTCAACCAGTGTTTGTTCTTTTCTTTTCAAATAATTTTACGTTTATTTGTAGGTTCTCATTCAGAAATCCGTACTAAAACACTGACACTAAAATGTTAAACTCAAATGATAATGTGGGAAGTCAAAAATAAAAGACACCAACCTGCAATCACGATCCTGTCTGGGACTTGCATTATGACGCTGGGGGGCACTTCCTGTAAACCGTCACCGGGCTCTTGTGAATGAGGAGCCACTTTGAGCTTCTGCGGGATGCGCATCTTCTGGCTTATCCCCTCGGTGTACTCCAGCTCATACTGAATGCGGTTTATCTCCGCCATCTCTACAGTCGGGGATGGAAATGCTGCTCCGCTCATTTGACTCTGTGGAATCAAAACAAGAGGAACTGTGACTCCCATAAAGTATTTTTAGCAGTACTTTCATTTCCCAGGTGTTATTGTACGTTGGCACAGATTGTTGACGTGGTTTGTTTATTTTCAAACAGCCCAATTTTCCTCTGTTGGAAACCTCAATCTCGTGATGCTATCATATGATAAAAGCAGAAAACAACGACCAAACCGCTTTGACTGTAGCAAGAAATTTATGCTGGCTATCATTAAGCTAGCACTGACTTATCAATACCAGAAAACAACAAATATATTTTACCAGTAGCAAACTAACGTCCACATTCCTTATAATGTACGTGCATCTGTCTTAATCAGTAATATGTCCAGAAAGCTAATGGACTGTAAGAAAACAACTTAGCCTCCTCGCCATTTCGAGCTAACACTTTAGCGCGGTTACTTACCGTCTGAATTGTTGGCTGACGCAGCGACCTCTCTAAAAACGTTTTTATTAAATAAAACCAGGAAGGGACTTCTGTTGGTGTTCCAACGTATTAGGTTAGGAACAAAAATTCCAAATAGTATAGCTGTCTAACATCTCTTTGTATTCATATGAGAGAGGAGGTTCCTCTCGCTCCTTGCCCTGTTTCTACTTTAAACAGGAAATGTTTATTGTTATTCTTGACGTTTTCTTGCGGGTAGTATCCAACGTAAAGATACATTATCGCCATCTACTGTGTTGGGAGTGTATAACTTACCGTAACTATGTTATATACTCGTATATTTAATCCCTTTTCCTCTGAAAATAACAAGGAAATGCTTTATTGGTCTTTTTATGTTTAGACTAATAATTTCGTCACACCATGTTTCTTTAATCCTTGTTTTTAACTTTTCACATTGAATTATTGTATGTTTCCAGTATATCATACAGCATGTTTATGCCACACTCACATTTACCTGTTGGATGTTTACCCATCAAATGTAAAGTTTTATTTAACCCTATTTGTCCTAACCACAACCTTGTCATAACTGCTTGTTCTTACTCTAAATTGCATTCTCCCTCCTGTCTACTGTATGTGATGACCTTCAGCCCACTCCTCCGAATCTGCTGCCAGAATGGCTTTACTTGGTTCTTAGTAATACATTTTATTTCAGATTTACCAAAATGCCATTTATATAATTCTATTTTATTCCTGAGACTACTTGGTTAGAAGACCTGCCATACCATTCCCCTCCATATCAGGACAGGCACCCACATAAACCAAGTTATCACATAAGACGGTGTAAGTCTAAATATAATTTCATAAATTTAATTCTCCAAACTCTGGATGGCTTTCAGATGACGCTGTTAATTAAAAGGTCAAGTGAACCTCTGAAAAGTGCGCAGGTGGATATATGGAAAGGTTGAAAATTCAGTTTATCTAAAAAAAAAAAAAAAAAAACACAAGAAATTAAAGAATCTAACCAGAATACATGCAAAGAGTTCAATGTCGAATAAGTACAACCTTCTGTAATAGATTGTAAAAAAAAAAAAGAAAAAGAAAAGAAACAGGCTGCGTCAACAAAGCAGACACATTCAACGTCCTTCAAACCCCCATTTGGCCCCCACCATCCCGGGTGTTTGTGGGTGGTGCGTTTAACTCAGAGGCTCTGAAAGACTCAGAGAGCCTCCTCTTCACCGGGAATCAAATCAAAAACATTACTCCATGTTAGCCAAAAATCTCTGCGCTTGAACGTGGACTTCCATAATTTTGTCAGAATGTTTTGGATTTAACGGGCATTTATTTTTAGTCTACACAGCTGAATCTTCAACAACGTGTCTGTAAGCAGCTGGAACTATGTTTCCAAAGATTTTCTATATATGTGTGAAATTATTCAGCGCTATGCACATCGCATCATCTGCAGACCTGCACCCTGGCATGTAAGTAAAATGTTAGCTAGTTTCCGTCGCTAATTGGTGACTTCCCAGTTGAATGAGAAAATGCTGCTGTAACATGCGATATATATACGAATAAATGGAATCAGGAGGTACGCTGAATTTTGATAGACGAATAAATGACGCTAGTTTTTGGAAATAACTTTTGTTTCTGTCCTTTATGTGTGGTCTGGCCACTAGGGGTCTCCATTTCAGGTCCCACGGAAGACAGGATATTTACTGAACATACAACAGCAATTTTACATCGTCCACTTCCAGTGGAATGCTACTTTTTTGTTTATCCATATGGTACTCTACCACTGAGTTCCAATTTCAAATAAACTGTCCAAGATATTAAAGGGGGATTATTTTAATTAGGGGACAACCACAGTACTTCCTCTAATTAACTTTCAAGCTTTATTGAAGACAGATGCCTCGTGGAGGCAGGCAGTTGTAAGCTTTGCCAGGTATCAGAAATTACAACACAAATTAATTCAAGCTAAGTTGTCTGGAGTTTATGCTTGTAGATTGATTTATGCAGGAACAAACTTCATCTGTCTGTCCGTCCGTCTATCTGATCTATGATACTACAGCAACCACTATTGCTATGTCACTCTTTTCTGTACCTTCCCCATGCAAAGGCCAAATGTTTGCGCCAACCAGGAGGTGTCCATGTTGGGGGTCCGCCAGCCCTGTGTTCAGGCGTTTACCCGCATGATGCAGGTGTGGAAGCAGGGCTGCACAAGCCGCAGATGGTGTGTGGGATTTGAGAGAAGGTAAGAAAAATCCAGTTTGTATCACATTCTACACATGTACTTTTAACATCATTCTCAAAGTTGTTCCCATCTTAAGCTTGTAGTCAGAGGTAAATGTACCATCATGGCCGATATACAAAATGTTCAGCAAATCTTTTTTTTTTTTTTTGCTACATTTTGTCATGTTACCACATCAATGTATTTTATTGAAATCTTTTAAAATAGAACAAAAGAGGGAACATGATGCAGTTTTTTCAAGAATTTTTACAAATGCATATAATCTGAACAGCATGATGTGCATTGGTCTTTCGTCCCCTCTGATGTAAATATATTTCCAACCATTCACTGCATCCATAGCAGCTAGCTTCAGGATAATGTTGGTTTTGCACATCTGTAAAGACAATTTATTGCCCGCTGTTTTTAAGATATGAATATGAGACGAAGAGCATCTTTGAATTATAGTTTGAAATTTTTGCAACAGATTTTCTACTGGATTTCAACTCGATGGTGGGCTAGTGGCAATATGCGATTTTAATTTTGTACCATGTAGGCCATAGTGTTTTGTATGCAGGTGAAAGCATTTGATTTTGGTCTCATCTTTCCAGAGTGCCTGATCCCTCATTTTCAGATGATTATCAAAAAAGGAAAAATCATGCAACCATAAATATTTTGTACTGCTCTACTACTCCAAACAAAAATTCAAACAAAAATAAAGTCAAGTCTATGGAGATAACATGACAAAATGTGAAAGGATTAAAATCCCTTTTACTTGATCTTATGTATTTTGTATAACAATGACTATTATTGTTTTGTGCTTACAAAATACTACAGTACAGCCTCTAAAAATATGAACATGTAACAAAACGTCTTCTCCTTAGGACCGCGTACTACACAGCATACAGGCAAGCGTACAGCATGGATTTTCACACAGTCTATAAATGTTGTCCCGGTTGGGCTCAGAAAGATAATGAGATGGGCTGTCTACATAGTGAGTAAATAAGTATTTGATTGATATACGGCAAATATCTGATATAAATTGACTGGAAATATTGATTAGAAAATTGTCGGTTTTCTGCAAAGAAGTGCTTCACTTGTTACCAGTTAACAGAACCAAATATATCAGCAACATGATGGTGTGTGATGTTAAATTATCCACAGGGGTGTGCAGTGCTAATGCCTGTATTAATGGTGGGAGATGTGCAGAGACTGGGGAGCGTATTTGTCACTGTCCATCAGGCTTCAAAGGTCCCCGGTGCCAGTATGGTAAGTTTTTCATTTCCACTTAAGAGAATACTTACCAACTAAAAATATGCTGCTATTTTCAATACATTTCTTACTTAATGAAATGTTTATAGTTAACTTTAGATTTCGTGTCACTGAACTTAGTTAAATTTGCAGAAAACAACACATCCATTAGCTATTATTAGCTTTTCTCAAATTTCATGTTTTACCTTTTTAAAATTGCTAATCTTAGATGCAGCTGTGATTGGATAATACTGCAGTATGGAGACTCTATTGAAGGTAGAAAAAAGATTTCTTTAAAGGGACTAATTGGTTTTAATGGGCTAAATCAAGAATTTGTGGGGCCTTTGGCCAAAGAGTTTAATAAAGTTGTTTTTAAATCAGTTAAATTCAGCTTTGTGGAAGTAAATGTAAAAGGATAATGCAACATGTTGGACATGCTTTGTCTTTTTAAAGTCTGACTTTAGTCAGACTTTAAATCCACAAACTTCAACATCTTTTGTGACCTTGTCTGCAAAAGCACAGAGTACTTATTACTTTTGAATTGGAAAAAAAAAATCACATTTTTGTTTTACAAGTTAAAACCTAAAAAGTTTGACAGATATTTGTATCTATCCCCAGTGAAAAATTGTGGTATTAGCATTACACTGTAATCGTGTGCTGTTCTTTTCAACAGTGGATGAAAAGCAGGCTAGACTTGATGGGAAGAAGGACGGAGCTCTTGGCTGTTGAATCTATACTTTATACAACTGAAATGTTACAGTTTTCATAGATGCTCTTCGACCAAACCTGAAATATTTTGCATTGATTAATTTGTAGGAGAGCAATGTGAACCAGTGTTTTTACTGAAAATTGTAGGCAAAATATAGAGAATCTAATAATTGCTAAACTTCTTTAAAATTTCTAGAATGTGATTGCCTTTTGATAGCTTGGAGGAACTGATTCGTGTGATAGCCAGTATTGTATAGTAAATAAATAGGACACATTGCAGCGTATACAACCTTAAACAACATGTAAAGGAATCGTACATAAACTATTTTGTGTAAAGTTTGGTTGCTGTCTTGTTCAGCAACCAAACTGAACAAGACCTGGTATGGTTGTCTGTATGTCCCCTGCCTGTCCAAACTTAATAGGGTGAGAGTTGTTAAAGTTTTAGAAAGCTGCTGTAGAAACAGAATGCGGTGTAGATGATATTTAGTCACTACTCTCACGTGCTTGGAAACCAATGAACACGCACACGTTCATTGCAGAAGTTATCCCATCTGATTCCTCAACCCTCCCAGAAGGGAATGTGCTGTCATTGTACTGCCAGGGATTTTAAACAGATCTCTACTTGATTCATTTCACAAAGATGTTTGTTAAAGATAGCTCCTCACTTTTGTTTTTAAATGAGCTCTTTGGTTTTCACTCTTCAAGGTGGCAGTTCACAATCTGAAATGATCTTTGTTTTTCATCCTTCTTTCCTTTGCATTTTGTGCTGTAATCCACCGTGGTTTTGGTCTTCTCACTTTGTAAAACACTTTACCTTCTCCCATTTCCCCTGACAGATTTATCCACTAACTTCTGCTAGACTCATTATGTATACTCAAGCCAAGTGCCTGCGTCCAGTCAGGTTCCTTTACTGAACCCCCCCTATAAAACAGTAGCAAATGCATACAATGAACACCTGAAAAACGTGTCAGTAATTCTATTTCTTTCTGGCAACCTTTTCTAATTTTCTGGTGTATTGTAGATATTAAATCTTCATATTTCTGGACAAAAGTATTTATTAATCTGAAACACATAGAACAATCCCAAAAATACCCTGAGATTTTGAAAACTTCTTCACAAGTTATAAGAATATAAATGTTAACATTCTCAGTGTTTGAGCTACACTTAGGAAATGTTAATGATTAAGTTGTGTGTGCGTGTGCATGCATGTGTGTGTTGGTGTGTGGAATGGGGGAGACGATGAGGGACCCGCAAGAGGACGCAAGCAGCACCCCTGCCCAGACTGTTCATGTGGCAGTCAGTACCTTACCTCTTGCACAAACCTCTCTGAACATCTGCATTTTTTATGTGAAACAAGTTAAGACATACAAAAAATATTTCCTGGCACCATTCGCTGGATATAATTGTAAATCAGGCAGTACAAAACGTTTTTCATAAAACTCTAAGAGTTAATCTCAAGTCTTGAAAAAATGTTATGCTTATGTATGGCATGCTGGTATTTATTTTGGGTCTGTTCATGCAATTATAAATGAGAGAGATAAAACTTACATTACAGTGAATAGGGAAGACTTTTTTTGTTTTGTGAGCTTTAACATTCCTCAGTGATAGATTTATCACTGCTTTCATTCAGTTATGATAGAGGAAAACAGATACGGTATAGACCTGGGAATATTGATCTATGTTGATATATTTTGGACTTTTAAGTTATTTTACTTAAAATAATTTTTAATATAGTTTTTTCAGATTTAGCCTAATATATTTATGTATCTCTGTATTTGTTATTTGTGTATTAAAGTAAAATAAGGAAAAACTTGAGAAAACTATACATACTATTCCAAACCCTGAGGCAGTTACTATAAACTTGAGCTTTTTGAAATGTGGAATTACCTTTTCAGAAGCAGCCATGATGTTTGTTTTTGAACTTTCAGATTTGTGTTCAGTTTACTACCTTTACTTGTGATTGGCTGATTTGCCATTTGTGTAAAGAGGAAATTGAACAGGTATACCCAATAAAGTTTCCTGTGACTGCATATTCAGTCATCTTTCCTTTGGCGTTGATAGTTCAAACAAAGCATGGGAGCCGAGCAGCACTTTTGAAATTTCACCTCTCGATGTTAAAGCAACAGAAGAACTTGCCCAATAAATTGACATAACTCCTTGGAAAATGTCTGTCTACTGTTCTGTGTTTAGTCTCCGTCAAACAATCACCATTACATGAGGATATCTTTAAGCAGATGAGGTTCCTGGATGACCTGAATGCGGACTTTCCAAGTTAACAGACACATGTTAAAGAGTTCATCCATGATTTGCCGCACTGAGAATAATACAACAGAATTTGGGACTTATAAGGATCTTGGTCTGTCCCTTCTTTTCAACACTTATTATCATTTGGTCTCTTGAACTATTAGTCTCTTTGTTGTTCGTGCCAAGTTGTGATTGCACACCCTGCTGTGTGCTGTTGGGTCACCTGACCAGCTGCTTTCAATCTCCAGTCTGGATTTAGCTCTAACTGTGTGCTGAAACATCGGAGCTGGCTCTGAAAAAGTTGCATTTGGCCTGCTTTTGAACGCCACTCTGTCTAACTCTGTTAGATCAGACGTTTGCTTGAAGTCAAACTAGTGCATGGGTCTGCATGAAATTAGGAGACCATGGGCACACAAGTTTTATGACAGAAACCATCTGATTCTCGCTAAAGATGTCTGTGTGTTTTCAAAGTTCTTTTGAGAATAGCAGTTCTGGACAGGACACTGGATCTTGTTATTCAAGATGGTTTTGATAACGGCAAACAACATTGTCTAGTAGGTCATTTTCTGCTGGTATTGGATGATTTACTATGCGGAAGTGTGGAAAGTGATTTACAGTACAAGTGTCTTCATAGTTGCTGAATCTCTATGTTACTTATGCTGTTGTACGCATGAATAGAAACCTGAGGACAGTTGGTTTTTTTCTCTGTTTTTCCAAACCATGATTGATTGCATCCCTGTCTCAACCATGTCAAATTTTGAAGACAATCCAACTTTTGTTTGTTGTTTTATTTTCCACTGGGAGCATTGATGCTGCAGCCGGCATTCCTCTCTGCGGCAGGTTCAGGTCCCAAGTCCTTTTTTCCCTCCTTTTGGTTTGCTTCACAGGGTCTTCAGTTTTTCCCATCAGAGCATGCTGGTGTAATTTTCTTTTCCAAAATGTTTTTCCTAAAGTGACAGCTTAAAGCTGATAATTTTCCTGTAAGAAAAACTTCCAGTTTGTTTAGTAGGCTATGCATTTTTTATTTGTCCTTCTTACTATATTAGCAGATATTATTAAATGATCAGGTGAAGCATCACATCAGTCAGACTATTGGCAAACAGCAGCGCTAACTTGGTTTAGTGATTCGTGGTGTTGCAATCATTTTTCTAGTTGAGAAAATCAGGTAACGATTGTTTCCTGCCTTTTGAGATTTTCAGAAAGCAAAGAACTGAACATCATAAGTGTTACAGACTTAAATTACTAACATGGACCTTCTAGGAAAGTAAAAAGATCAAATTATGTCTTTAATATTCACAAGGACAAGCTGAAAAAACATTCCAATTATTTCTCACAGTGGAAATGTGAGGAAAAAAATCTTGGAAAAGGTTGGGAATACTCATTCCCACTGCTTCCTCTCCATCTGGCATTGAAGAATGAGAACATAAAATAGCTTTTAGTATCTTCACACTGCGCTGTTGAGACTTACTGTTCTGTTATTGATCTGGGCTTGTATCTTTTAATGGTTTTACCACAAGGACACTGGACACATGACTGAGGCTTTACTGATTTATTCCACATCCATGCGCTTCAAATAGTTTCTGAGTAGGCGAAAGAATGTGGGTCCTTGGAGGAATTGGAACTGGGGAGCCACTGCGCTGCAGAGGTCACCAATGTCAGCAGCACCTGATGAGATCTGCAGGAGTCAGGAAAATTCAAGAGTATTTAAAGCTGCCTGAACTTTATGTTACATGATGGGAAACCGTTATCACTCCCACCCATAAAGCAACAGGAGGCCACTTTCATTTTATTGCATTGCATTTTCATCCACAAGTATGACCTGAAAAGTGCATTCAAAAAACTTACAGCACAGTTTTCATGTTTATTTTAAGCATGTAATTAAAGGTATAACTGAGTCATCCTCTTTTAGCAATGACCTTATTTTTCTTGTGGCACAATCTTGGAAGGTACAGCATATTCACCTATTAATGTTGTTCAGCAACAAAAAGTCATTCTACTAGGATTCAGTGCATCAAGTGTCAATTTCTGATATCCTGAAACTCATGTTTACAAACTTTCTGGAGTTGACTGCAAAATCAGAGTTTGAATGGTTTGTTTTCTGTAAAGCATTTCTGGTTTCTACACCATTTTCTTTTCTTTTTTCTTGTAAATCATTTATTTAGAAACAAATATAATCTAAGTCAATGAGATGATAAGAGTTTTTCAAGTTAGTCTTCATTTATTCTACTACTTACTGCTTAACCCTGCTTATACAGTTAAGAAGTTGGACAATTCTGGCACAATGTAAGCAAGAACAAGATCATTTAACCCTGAAGACTGTGTTCAGTCATCAGCTTGTAAAGGGTAGGATGGTCAACAGGAATATGCAAAGTAGCAGCAAATAATGCTTCCTTGCTGTCAAAAAAGATAACAAAGAACAGCAAATAACATGTTGCAATTTAATTCAAAGCTCCAGAAAGACAGCTAGTGTGCAATAATCTTTTGAACTTTGATGCGTTGCAAAAACTATCACCAAATGACTCTGACAAACCTGCTTGCCCTTAGAAACTAAGTGTGGGTGTGGCCTGAAAAACAAACATGGCGACCCATCCTTAGCTTCTGAGGTCTTGTAGATTTCAACAGATTTTTATCAGTCATTGTTTTAAAATATTTGTTGTGGTAAATATTCCATACTATTGTACCATGAATATACCACAATATGATATTAATATACATATAAAAGTTTGCAACATGCATACCTTCAATTTCTGAATTTGCTGATACAATTTAGTCCTAATCACAGTCATTTCCTAATGCATACTTATATTCCCATTTGAAATATAGGTCACACTTACTAATTTTAATTAATGCAAACTTTTTCATATTTTGTGAAATTTTTTGAATTATTGCAAAGATGTTTGTCTCAACAAGTGAATTCAAAGACAGTATGTCTAGGCAAAGAGCAGGATGTATTCTAATAGGTTTTCCCTTTTCATGAGTTGAAACAGATTGCACCCTTCTGGTCAATGTTAAAATACTACTATGCTATTATACGATAGCAAACAGTAAGGAAGTAAAAGGCTAACATCTTGTATTGCAGCAAAAATGATGAAAAGCCTTGATCACAAACTGGTTTTGATCAGACACTTCCTTGTTTGTCAAAATGGGCCATGTGGGAAGTTCAAATAGTGTTTGTAGTCTGCTTATAATATCAACAGAAGTTTACTGAAAGCTTTCAGTCTGTATAGGTAGCAAAACAACTTGTTTAACTTACAGCTGGCCTATTTCTGTTTTTATTTATCCCAGTCGATAGACTTTAATAATTTATAAAGGACTAATCTGAGTCCTAGAATAGGCAAATCAGAACAAGCTGGATGGGAAGTACATGTTGAATGTGCACGGTAAATTAATCTGGTTTTTTAATCCTGTCCTTTCAGACATTAATGAATGTGAAGTGGATGAAGGCGGCTGTGAGGGTTACTGCTGCAACACCATTGGGAGCTACTACTGCAAATGTCCTGAAGGCAGCAAAGTGGGGCCAGACGGCAAGGCTTGTAATGGTAAGATTATCTGCTAGAGATTTGAATGCAACAAACCCTAAAGATAGGATGTGTTAAACTCTCTCTGCCGTTCTTACAAATATTATTTACTCTTTCTTTTTGAGTAAATACAGTAGGGCTGTTGTAAATGAATATTTTAGTAATCGAGTAATCTATCGATTATTCTTATGATTAATCGGGTAATCGGATAAACAAAAGATAAAATAAAACATTGGTAAATCTAACATAACAGCAGTGTTACTATCGCATATCAACATCAGTCCAATTTTTCACATTTGAGCTTC
>CAEGAE010060327.1:0-15082 GCA_903067095.1 Girardinus metallicus
TTTGGATTGACTGGTTATTTTTGTTCCATATTAAAATTCATTTGATTTCAGGAATTAAATAGATTTTGTTTAATCACCAAAGAGTTTTTTTTTTTTTTAAACTAGTGAGTAACATTATGCCACCTGAATGCCAAGCAAATTTAGAAAAATGCTGACTGAGAACATTTGATGTAAAAAAGAAATAAGCACCAAAGACGTGAGATGACAGCAGCCACAGTGATATATTACACTAATTTTTCTAAATCCCAACAGATGGACAGTAAGGCCCAATGCTCACTTCCAGTAATTTGCTAATGCTCACTGAATCAAAAAACACATAAGAGTGAGCTTGCATGTTTAAGACATGGTGTGTCTTCATCTGCTGTGGGTAGAGTCACGCTTCAAGTTCAAGACAGCATCCAGAGGTGAAAAAGACAGCACAGACCACCAATGATCATTCACTTCTCCTTCTCAACACCCTAAACTGTCCGACCAGACCTGGTGTGAAACAAGACAGGTGGTCTCCCAAAGGTTAATGCAAAAGATGAACCCACAAACCCAAACTGACATCACACTTAAACCTGGCCCACCAACAGGAAGAGCCAGAGTTCTTTGACTGAGACCAGCCATGAGCTGCCACGACGTAGGAGAGCTAACCAAATGCTATTCAGGGTCTGTTCCAGCATTTCTTTATTTGCTCTGGCTAAATGGTTAAATAATAAGTGTTAAGAGTTGAGGAGGGAGCAAGGAGGCCAAAAAACACAATGGTAACCCAGCCCACAGAGCGGGTGGCCACACGCTTTAAATGATGTCAAAAGGCTGCCAGTTAATTAGGCACAGACCTCCCGTGAGACTACCTGGAGGGTCGACGCTGCGTCTCCCTGACAGCGTGTCAGAAGACTGCTGTAAAAAGGTGATACAAGGGAAATTTCAGCATCGGGGACAATGAGAAGGCAATGACAGCATGGAAGGAATGAGTCAACCCTTTTGTCTGTCCTCCATCATCTGCTGGTATTAAGCTGTAAAGGCGTAGCTTCAGAGAGAGACAGCTGCATCTCAGCATGTCAGCAACTGCTTGGCCCTCACTGTCCCCAACCTGCTGCATTCAGTCTCTGTGTGCAGCACTGCACACAGAGAATGGACACAACTGGCGTCCCGCCTCTCTGTCAGCCAACAATGTTCAACATTCGTCACTTATCGCAGCGTGAGTGTGCTGGCAAAGTGTGACGGATGGCCGAGCACGTTCACAGGAAGGCTGCTCACCTGCAGTAACCGTCACTCACAAACCATAATGAGCCAGTGAAATTCTGTGTTTCAGATTTCTGAGCCAGATACCATACCAATACCAATGACAGAATTCACACAAGATTTTCATTGTCATTTTTTAGGAATAGATTTTGCAAGACATCACAAGCACCTCAAAGAAAAAGTATTTCTTTTGTAGGTTTCATAATAATCAAGCAACGGAAAAGAGATGAAACAGCACTGGGAATGACCTGATACAAACCATATGCCTCTTACAGGTGTTGAAGTTTGCTCAGTGTTATGTAGAATGTTTACTTTGGGAGAAACATCTAATTTAGAACTGTACAACTGGTTCTCTAAAATTATAATAAAATAAAATAAAATAAAATGTTCTGAGGTAGTGGTACTGTGGAATAAATGAGCTCTACTTCTTCCACCAAAGGCAAATAAACTTGATGTTTATTCATCTGTTCAGATCTGCTTTGCTCTTTGAGAGGCTTTCCAGAAACCAAATTTGTTTTTTTTTTTGTTTTTAGAAACAGTTGTTCAAAGTATGCACAACCTATATATTTGTATCAACTAAGACATTAAAAAGTGTATGCTTCAAGATCAGTTAAAGGACTCCATCACATCATTCTCCAGCTGCCATAGAGCATCGCAGTAATGCCCCTCCCCCACCTGCTGCTGCATACTGCTGGTTAGTTGGCTGAGATAATCCTACAACACTTTTCCCAAGCCTGCAATTTCAGTTTAGAAATATTAGTTGTACGTTCACACAAACATGGAAGGTCACGCTGTGAAACCTGAAGACACTCCTTTTCTTTTCTGTTTTAAATTAAAACTAATTAAATCAAGTTACACATTTTTGGCTTGAACTTGCTGTGAAACTCAAAATTAACAGTGTGATCTTTTTTTTTTGGCCTAAGCCAAGACAGAAGTATAAAACAGCTCTTAAGCATTTATTCATCTATACAAATGAGTAAAGGTACATGGGCATGTTTTATAAGAACATAGCAGTAGTTCGTAAAGTATTTTTAACCATTAGGTTTTAAATAAATGTGGCAGAATAGAAAATTGCTTTTAGTTCTGTAGATATTATATAAACCCAGTGTATTGCTCATTACAACACCTGGAAGCTGATTCCGACACCCACATTTGTCAGCAACCAAATTCCTTGTGGTTGTGATGTCTGCCGGTTAGGCTGACCTAACAACAAAGTGTGTTAGGTCAGCCTAACACACTTAAGAGCTAAACAGCTCATCCTTCCTGCCAGTCCCCCTCCTCCACGCCAGCTCATCTCCACCTATTAATTTAGCCAGTGAAGGTTAAGCCACTCTGATGTGATGAGCCAGAAACCACAGTGACACATGTTGAGGTCCACTGACGGAAAAAAAATAAAAAAAATAAATAGAAGGCACGACTTTGAATAAAAAAAAAAAAAAAAAAAAAAAACTTAAAACTTTAAAGAGGACATAAGCAAAGAACCAGTGAAACGAGTTTAGAGCCGATACCAAATCTTCAAAGGACTGTAAAAAAAATTCCATTGCTGCCTTGCCATGACAACCTTCTCCCTCCTGGTGTGCTCGGGTGTGTACACCCACACGCACGCAAACACACCAGCATCCGATATTTGAAGGAGTCGATCCAGCAGCAGGGTTCTTTTCACGCCTGCTCATCTCAGACTTTCATTAAAACTTCAGCCTTATCACACTGCAGGACTCAATCACTTCCTTACAACATAACTCAGCAAGAGAACATGACCGTGTGTGGGGGTGTGGCGTGTGTGTGCTGCTGGCTTGCCTTTTAAGGCCAGAGCATGGCAACACTTCTTTAACCACAATGAAAACCAATTCACATTGCTTGATTAACTCAAGTAATGACAAACACCTTTAAACAGATCAGTGCCTCTTAACCCAAGTGCAAGTCAGAGGCCTGAGAGCAGATGCTTTTTTACTCACTTGAAATAAACCAAAAGAACATAATTACGCACATGGCGATGTATCATTATCTTGCTGCTGAGGGTTATAAATTAAAGACCAATAAACAGGAGTTGTATACAAGTTAACATTCATACACACACACACTTTGTTGTCCACGGCCAGAGCCGCCGTCCCTCTGAAGTCACTTCAAAGATAGCACTTAGTTGGCCCGAGTTGACTGAATGGCTGCTGGACAAGCATGTGGATCGGCAACCAGAACAGAAATACACAAGAGGAGTAAAAAAAATTACAACTCTCAAACTTGCAGCTTTCAGAAATGTTTATACAAGGGGGGGTGAAGGCGGGAGAGGTGCAAACATGCACTACTAAAACGTTTTATTTTCCTCTGCCGTCAGCCTTTTGTGATGACTCTTGCAGCTGCCCACTGTACTTTTGTGGCTCTGGGACGTCCATGTGTGTCTCTATGTAATATGCCCAACTTGAATGACACAATAAATACTATGCATTTATAATCTAAAGGGCAAAAATGCAGAAAATAGGTGCATCGTAACTGCTTCCATTTGTGCTCCCAGTGCAAAGCCGGGACTTGATCAAAGGAAAGGCTGGCTGGCCAGTTGTGATGCAGATAATGACGGTTCAACACAGGCAAGAAAGATGAAGAGTCATAAGCCAGAGTGGGTGAGTGGTAGTGGTGGTTCTATGGAGAAATGTTCAGAAAGGAATCAGAGTTGTGTTGGGTGGGCAAAGAGACCCTTTATATGAACCACTATGATGAAGAGGCTGCTTCAGGGGGGGAATGGCAGAGTATTGGTATACTAACAGACAATAGCTAAGCATTGAAATTTTAACACAAAACTCTTTATATGTCCTCCAAACTTCCACATCTTTACTGACGAAGTGTCATCAGTAAAGATGGGAGGAACCTGTGACATTTGGAGCTTAAATCCATGTATTGGTTTTGATACGTATGGGATTGTTTATGTGTGTGGGTGGGTGTCTGTGTGCAAGAGGGTGCATGCATGCATGCGTCAAACCCCACAATGTAAACACAGCAGAGCTCTGAGCTCTGCCTCTGGCTGTGAACATTAGACTTGCTGCACAATGTGCTGAGTGAGCACTTGGTGTCCGAGCTCTCTCTAATCCACAGATTGACTCTTTGGCCAATCGACTCCCCAACACACATACACAAGCAAAGACATGCTCATACAACTTTCCACCATCCTGGATTTAAAGCCCAAATTCCACCAGCCCAGGCCTCTGCTTAGGGCCAAAGCTTCCACAGCTTAGCGTTTTCATTCACAGAACAGCTCACATCCAGATCAGACGCAGCTTTCAAGTTGCTCGGGTCATTTTTGGGCTGATATCGAGTTCATTTCTTAAGATTATAAATAATTCAAATTGTTTTTTTTTAAACTTTGTTTTCATTTAACAGTTGATAATACAATAAATGTGGTGAAGGATTCTTGACACAGGCAGGACTAGACCTGTTGCAATAAACCACAAATCAATCAATCACAAAATAAATTAAAACAAGCTCAATTTCCATTTTCATGATGTATCATTTTACGCTTTTTTTTCTGTTTTTCTACCAAAACTGGTCTTCAATCTGATGCGCTGGTCTCAACCAGCCCTTTTTTTGAAGGACAATTTTGTGTACAGTGGCTTCACAATTGATTTTATTTGTCGTTTCTGTTGTTCTGTTTATTTATTTTGGATATTTAAAATGACTCCCATTTCCAGTGTTAAATGTTCATTAAAATGTAGTTTATTGATCCTTGAGAACGTGTTCTGGCATTATTATACCATCATATTACCTGAAAATGATCTAAAAGAAAAAACATTATTATTGTTTATCGCAATAACTTCTGGGACAATTTATCAAACAAAATTTGTTGTCATCACTAGCCTAAGTAGTACTTTTGAATGCAACTGAAAATCAAGTGATTACAATATTATCACTATTGTATCAAATAACTGAATATGCCCCTAATCTATTTGATTGTTTTGTAAATGTAGGTAGATAAAGAATATAATCGATGTGATAAAATAACTGGAATGAGCTCCAATAGTACTAACAACATGAGTGGAAGGTGTTGTATTTCTATTGGTTATTTAAAATTCCAAGACCCTTTTGGCGTCCTTCTGGTCATTCATGAATCCCATGTGGAGACAGAGATATCCCCCACAGCTGAGTTTTCAAATTAAAGCAAGTGGTGCAGGACGGCAGGAGGTGCCATGTAGTATCAATGTCAGAAAACCTGGCAGAAGTTTCCCCGTATCACTGATTTCAAAACTATAACAGTATCTCGCCTTCTCACTCTTCCCGTAAGACATAATTCGAGTCTTGTTTACAGCTTTTAAATCTTGCTGCTGGATGTTTGCCGTAACTATACCCCTCCTCCGGCCCGCAAAACGGGCTTGCCCTTATGCAAGTCAGTTGATGCGGGTGTTTTACTTCCTCGCCTGATGAGTCAGGCTGACTTCTACGCTTTTTGTCACTTAGGTCCTTTCACATAACACAAAGAGAAGGCAAAAGGTTGCCTTAATCCTGCCTTCAAGTAACTTTCCCACATACTTTATTCAAAAGTAGCACTGTGCTTTGTGATTGAAACACTACACATTTAATTTGCTGTGTTAATTGTTTTTTGATATACAGTGCAGCTCTACTAGCAAGGTGTACCTAATAAAATGGCTAGTGCGTCTAACCATTTTCCAAAAATGCTCAACCAAAGCCTAATAATATAATTCCCTAATACCATAATTCTCAAGAAAAACAAGAACAGTGGTCCTGAGCAGGTCTCATATACCAGAGGGGTATCAGTAGTGTAATTTAGTCCATGTCTGTGAAGGTGAACCCACAGTGAAGGGATAAGTGTAATAAGAGGAGATTATTCCATGCGGGCAAGCAGTAACTCACTTTATGGGTTTTGACTGGATGAGGAGAGCAGGCACTGGGGTCCAGCTCTGTAATATCCAGTTATTAACTGACACAGCATGCTCCACAGTTTTAGCCTTCTCTGGTTCAGCACAGGACTCCCAATGCTGTTAACATGTGGAATTTAGAGTAAAAACTGAGTTTATAACTTTCAGATGTCTAAGAGAGAGAATGCCAGTTCCACAACATTGACCCCTATTATTTTTTTTTTTTGTTTTGTTTTGCTTTACATCAGTCTTGCAGCCAACAGTTAAAATGACCCAACTGTGTAAAGGGGGCACTAGGAGATACATGTAAAAACATACTCAAGTCTGCCAATTTCTAATTAGTGTTGAAAAGCTTTTAGAAGTAGAAGATGTGGCCATCCAACAAAATTTAAAGGCAGTAAGATTTTTACAACCATCGTAATCGTAGCAAATTCAGAAAAAGCATGCACTCCTTGGGGTGGAATAAAAAGAAAAAAAACTATGAAAAATACTACTACTACTAATGAATATCTGAACTACTTATTCTTGTGACTTCATTTTTTGTTTTCTTTTTTTCTCAGTACGACCCTAATTCTCCGTTGTAGCTCAGACATGGACAACCTCTGATTTTAAAATCCTGAAAGAAATGAGTAAAAATTTGATTTCTTTTAGAAATGTAAACACCACAATGTCATGTGAGACAGAAAAATGAAAAAAAAAAAAAAAAGGAAAAGAAAAAGTTATTTTTATTCTACCACCAGAAAGCAGAACTCCCTGATTAAAAGCCAGATCGGTGCACATCTGAAAAGTAGTCACACATACCAGACCATCCCACATGGAAAAGATCAAATTCTCAAATTTTTTGATCAAAGTTTTGTGATTGTTCGCTGAACAGCTTTGACACACACACAATCTTGTATTTATTTATTTTCTGTTTGACTCAAAATTTCTACATCTAGCAGTTAGCCTACAAAATGTTGTTTTTTTATGGTTAGTGTTTCTTTCTTTCAATATTAGAATAGGGAAAAAGTAGAATAAGGAAAAATCTGAAACAGTACGTCAGACCACAAACAAAACCAAAAACTAGTCATTAAAGTCTGAACAGTGGTTCTCTGGACGTGTAAAAAATGCTATCCTAATTCAAGACGAATAATTGCAATTTTTTTAATGACAAATTAAAGAAACCGTAAGAACTCTTGCCATAGACGTTTTCTTAGAACACATTAGCAAAAAAAGGAAAACATTTACATTGTAAAATTATAAAAACCTGAGACAACCACCCTGGTCCCCTACATAACAAAATCCTGGAGCATTCCAGTGATAGTGGGAGGGGAGAGGTTTTCAGGGCGTTGGGGGTGGAGAGATGTTAAATTGGTGACTTGGAAGACATAGCTTTCCAGAAACGAAGCGGACAACCTGTGGTTGGGGTTGAATTCCTTCTCTCTCTGGCTCCTTTTAGAAAGAGAGGAGAAAACTGCAAACACAGACCCTTCCATTCAGAGTAATTTATCCCTCCGGCCAGGCCTTCTTTACCGACTGCAATAGCCCCCTTCCGGGGCTGCCCAGCGGGATGTCTGCGAGTGGCGTGTGAAACTCTCCCGTCTCCTTCAACTCTAAAGGAGAGGATGAACAATGGCCCTCGCCAGGCAGTGGCCCTGAACAATCCCTTTCCCTGCTTCACTCTGCCTTACTTTCCTTATCCTGAAAACCAACCACAAGCTATTCCTGTAAAACCTACATTCGCTTCCCATCATATTCAACAATTTCTTTTTAATCCTCTTGTTCCCCCTTTACATAAATCTCTACAAGACTTTCCACCAGTGTTTGTTGACTTCAATGTTTCTCAAGTTTCCTTGAGACAGCAAGATGAACATTCGGGTTCAAAATAGAAAACAAGAAGGGAATAACATTTTTCAAGATTCTCAGGACCTTGAAAAATGTTATTCCATTTAACTGTCCAAATGCCCCTTTAATCAAAAGATCACCATATATCAGCCCAACCATTTCTTGCCTAAAAGGGGCCAAACAGACACTAGACAAACTGTTGTTGATTTGAATGGTAGCATTTTAGTCAGGGTCGAAATTGCAAATTACTTTGATACAGTGTACCTGCAACATTGGTACAAAAGAGTAAAAATAAATATTTTATTTTTGACAGTGAGACAGCTTTATGTAATTTCTATAAAGTTCACTAGACATTTATTCCCCAGGCAGAGTGCTTCAGAGCAATCTGTTCATATGGCAGGTTCATATGGCGACCAATTGGCTTTAACTGAGAAACAAGGAAAATATGCCTCAGCCCGGTCAGACAAAAAAAAAAAAAAAAAAAAAAATGGCTCTGCTATCCTCTGTGGGAGTCATCACTGGAGGGAAAAGAGATGTGGACAGATTCCATGTCGGAGGAACTTAAGAAACAATCTCTAGAAGCCATTTTTCCCCTGAGCCATTCACCAGCGACTCCTACAGAGCTATTGAGTATTCACGCGGCACTTCCACATCCTCGACAAGCGCAACAAAAAGTGTTTTAAAGTAACACTCCCTGCAGTTCCCACACTATTTCACCTGTCAAACGCTTACAAAACAGTCAAGAAGGGCCCAATTCTCCTCAGGGGTGCTACAGCACACCTCTTGCCAGCCTTAGCCCCACTAAAGATGT
The DNA here is from genome assembly GCA_903067095.1 of Girardinus metallicus. NCBI lineage: Eukaryota > Metazoa > Chordata > Actinopteri > Cyprinodontiformes > Poeciliidae > Girardinus > Girardinus metallicus. The sequence continues at coordinate 8,722 of CAEGAE010060327.1, forward strand.
TGTTACTCCTCTTAAAGAATGAATACACTATAAATCTTACCCACCTACCATCGTGAGGAACGAATCTGTGCATCAAGCTCCAGAGCGTATTTTCACCTTCACAAGCATTACCAAAAGACGAAAAAAACGGCAAAAAAATGTGAAGAAAGCATTTCCTCTTGGAGAAGGATTCCAAGAGCAGGAGGATGAGTCATCTTGGGAATTATGCAGGGGAAGTCAACAGAGACCAAATGTCTGTTTGAGGTAGCAGATAAAAAAAAATGCAAGGAGAAGATAGAGCCAAGATGTGATGTGTTGTGTAAAACCCTGTACAGCTAGAGTTTAAATATAGGAACAAGAATGGTGCACAAAATTCTTGTGTCTTGAAAATTTTATGTTTTTACTTGCTTGCATCTTAGGCATCTCATGCACAACAGCAGTTTGCAAAAACTCATAGCCATACCCAAAATGTTACATCCAATACTTGTCTGTTTCACATACAGAATTGTTTGAATTAAGGTGTAAAATAGGACCAACTTCTAACTTGGGTAGCAGCAGCCATTCTGTAAGAAATTATAGATAAATGCTCAGTAATTTAACAGTTTTCTAAGTAGAAACCAAATCAAAACTCCCACTAAACATACTTTTTCTCCAATTTTCCCCTGTGTGTGTGTAGGTTGGAGAGGTACAGCTTCACTTAAGCTAATTATAGACCATCTCCAAAGTCTCTAGTTTGGTTGCTATGGTGCACAAAATTTATCGTCTGTGTCTGATGACTCTTGGATATTAAAAAAATAAAAAAGGATACATATAGCATGCTTCGCAAAAGTTGGCACCCCTTGGAAAAGATCTGTACAATAGCCTTAAAGAAATGGTTGTTATGGAAACTTGATGACCCAGAGATGCCAGTGTTAGCGACTGTTTTCTACAGGATAGATTATTTGCATCTGGCTTAAAAATCCTCCATAAACTGAAGTCCTCCCTTGGTCTCATTTACAAATACATGTTTTTACATTTTTATGTTTACAGATGAGGTCAAGCCTAAGAGAAAATTTACATTTACTGGCATATGAAGATCAATGAATGTCTGCAAAAATATGAATGTAAATTTTCCTTATTTTCCCATTTATAGAAGAGACTAGGAGACGTGGGCTTGTTTAAATAAGTGGATCAAAATAATGAAAAAAAAAAAAAATCTGAGTTTTTCAGTGATATTATTCTACTGCATAAGAAAAGCTTTCCCATGGGTGTCAATAACTGTGGAGGCGACTGTGCAAGATTTGAAGCTGATATTATTAAATGTCTGCAAATGAGGCACTTATGAGTTTCTGTCCCCTAATGTAGTTACTGATGTGTGCTTGGCTACATTGAAACACTAGTAAGATTAAACATGAGATGCTTTTTTTTATCTCTCTACTTGCTGACTCTGCTTTCCATAACCATCTATAGACATAACAGAAATACAAAATAAGATAAGCGGCACCAAAGATAGAGTTACGCATTCTCTCTGGGTAATGAACAATTATCCTGAAGGATAATAACTCTTAATGGATCATCAAATGCCAGAAGGAGGTGGAAACATGATACTCAGCAAAGTCTAATTTGTAGATGTGGCAATCACTAAATTAAAAAACAATTTTCTAGTTAAGCTGCCCACCTTGATCAACTTGAAAGCCAAAAACCAATTAAGATTGCGCCCATGTTTGTCAGCTTTTCAGTCCCAATCCATTATCTGTTTCAATTCTCTCTGCAATAACATTCCCATTTTAGACTCTCATAAAGCGAAATGTAACCGGATGTAACCGAATGAATGTTAATCTGGCCCAAGGCACTTCAGAGAATATAGACATCAATCCTAATGTAGCCACAACCCAACACACCACCACACACACCAAATAACCCATGTGAGACAGAAGAGTGTGACAGAGTCATTAGTTTCATCAGCATTAAAAAAATGAAGCTCTCCATTTTACCAAAAGAGTTATAATTTATGCTGAGAACCTATCTGTTAAAAATAAATCTAATGGGATGGAAGAGGGAATAATAACACAATCATAATTTTTTTAAAATTCCAATGTGGCATTTATTTGTAGCAGTAAAACAATAGACTTACACCAAAATGATGCAATCAAATGACAATACACATTTATTGCTCCTTCCGAGTATAATTAACTGTCTATTTGATAAGGCTCCAGTAGTTGGTTCTACTGTTTATCACATACACAGCATCACATAAAACTTATTTTTCATTTGTTATGAAAGTAATAGAAGGGCATTTAAGCAACATTCTTTTTAAAATGGCTAATAATAAGAACATAGGCAAACTATTGTATGTTTTGTAATGCAAGTTGAGCAAGCCACTGCACCATGCTTTTCTCTATTTTAATGCACCACAGAGTATTTCCCTCTAAGCTTAATGTGCAAGGCTAAAATTCCTACACACATATCTACTCCAACCTGTTTCTGCGCACCACCAACCAGCTGGATGAAAGAGAAATACACTTTTCTCTCACCTAGGAGGAAGATACAGAAGTGGCAAAATTTTATACATATGTCTGCCTTCTTATTTTATAGACGTGTGTTTTATGTCTTTTTGAAAGTATGTATGTACACCGTGCAAGAAATTTAACAAGTCAGATGACGTAGATGATAACCACACAATGCAAGAAAGGTTCAAAGTAGGTGTCTATGCATCAACTTGTTTTTTTCCCTTTTCTGTTACTGGCTGAAGCTTTCCCCTATGTTCTTTCTTCCCAATATGCGAGTGTGTGTGTGCGTGCGTGGGTGTGTGTCATAACAGGATGGTTTTACCTGAAGTGTATAAACAACTGTGCACAGCTGCGGGTGGGGGCTCTGTTTGTCTGTCTTGCAGTGACACAACCTTGAAAGCTTCAGGCCTTCGAAATAAAACATTTGAAGACAAAGATCGATCTTTCTCATTTTTTAAAAGTTTTCTCTTTTTTTTTAGTCTTTAAAAAGCAGACCATTTGAAAAAACAAATGTCAAATGACTACTTGAAAAGTAGTGATTTTATTCTATATTTTACTTGGGTCTATAAATCAAGATTAAAATGCATAAGAAATGTTTTAAAAGTTTCTATAAATATAATTATTATGCATTTCAGCATCTGGAGCAATTTGTATTGCCATTCTGTTTGAAAAAAAGATACATTTAGATTTTGTTATATTTACTCTGGGTGGTTAAGATCTTAGTAACTTACTGTTTAAATGCATGTCGAATTTTCAGTCAGTACATCCTTGGTTTGGATAACTTTGTATCAATGTTGTTCTCACTGAACAAACTGACTCAAAGAGTGACATGGCCTGAATCATTTTCCCCAAACTATCTGTTATACTTTTTACCGTACGTTCATCTTGTTGTCCAGCTCTTTGTCCCAGCGATCCCTTATTCCCTCCCTCTACTCATTCTGTTTCATTAAACCACGTTCCTCAACTGCAACAAATCCCGCCGTTCTGATTTAAGCCTGGTTTGATTAACAGACCCAACCTTCCTGGGCCACTTTGACAAAATCCCATGCTAAGACGCCATGCGGGTAGGGTGATAAGAGCTCAGACTGTAAAAAACACAGACGACAGGCTGCCTGAGGTCAGACCATAATGTTGGGCCTGCAAAGACCTGCCTGCTGGCAAAGAAAAAAAAAGACAAAAGGAAGCACAGAAACGTAGCCCACAGAGCTTCTGTGCTGCCATCAGTGAGGTGAACATGCCTAAATTAATTTGATGAGTCAAACTGTTACAATCCGCTTATGGTTCCATAAAAGACAAGAAAAACTTCTCTTCTCAATTCATCTTCAAGCTGTCAACTATCTAACAATACCAGAGGTTTACTACTTAGAAAAAAAAAGCAAAATGACCTTAGAAATGTCAGAGGAATAAAACCTTTAATGATTAAAGGATTTTTGGGTAAATCATTGGCAGCTTTGCACGGCGGTACTCTTTGAAGGTGCCTGAATGCTTTACAACAGAGCTTTAGTGAATCCACTTACATCTGTAGCACTGACAATCACAGGGACAACAGTGACTGCTTAAACGTACTAAAGTTTAATTTTAAGCAGGTGTGTAAAACCATCAAACTATCCTTTAAAGACAAAATCTTCACAATCAGTTCATCATTTGGAAAACAAAAGGCACAAAGCTCTTTCTAAGCATATCCTCTCAGACTCTCAGATGCAGCCCATTTAAGAGATAAAATGAAAGGGTGGGGGGAAGCACAAGATAAGGGCTGAAAGAGTTGCAAACCCCCTTTGCTTTTAAAAAAAAGTGGTATGTGGAGCAGAAAGAGTAGCAGCAAGAGAGAAACGTTGCCACTGATAGAATATTCTAGACTTTGATTAAAGGATCAGAGCAAATCCAGTGTCTTGCTTTTTATTCTTCTGCTTTTTGCTACCAGCTTCCATCCTCGTCATTTTTATGTAACATAGGAAGCGAATGAAGAGGAGGCAGGCACATTTTGCAAAAGAAATCTTTTGATAATTCAACAATGAGATAATTCAATGTCGCAGCATCTGGAGGAGCTGAACGGAGGAGGATGGCAGCAATAAAGACGGTAAGACGAGGACGGTGACGTGAGCAAACTTGCTTTCTCTCTGAGATTATGCCATTTCCTCTCTGACAAGGTTTTCCTGAGGTTTTCTTCATTTTGCCTTTAAATGTGGCTTCGATACAAAGATCTGTTATCTTCATCAGTGTCAAAGCAGACGAAAACCATCCATGTCTCTGCAGTCTGTTGAAGAACATGTGTCTTTATGAACAACCCTAATCAGACCTGCAGAGGGCAAAACTCAGACATTTCAAAAATACAGTGAGGCTGACCTCCAGAGGGGAAAAAACATTTAATGATTAGAAAACAGAGTAAATCATTCACTGCTTTAAATGACCAAACACATTGAAACTGAAGAAAACACTAACAGTGAACATGGAGCGATGGAAGAAAGAGAGAAGGGTCTATTTCTGTTTTCTTTTTAAAAAGTCCCTGCTAGTAAAATGAAATGGCTTTGAGGCTCATTAGAAGTAGTCTGAATTCAGATGATGCCCCACCTCTTACCAAAACACAAACACAAAAAATAGTTTGTTCTCATTAAAGTTAAAGACATGCATGGACAGTAAAAAAAAAACAACAAAACAAAACATTAAAGCAACAAGATGAAAATTCAGATGCTCTCTCTTTTCGCCTTTCATTGCATTTGCTGGGATTCTGGTCCAATTAAGACGTTTGAAGACGTAAGGCACAACCGCTAAGAGATTTGGAATAGAAGCAGCTGAAGGTCCACATATGAGTGTGAGCAACAATGTAAAGACAAAATTGTAAATATAGAAAAAATAAATATCGCATTTAACGTGAATCTAAACAACAGTAACATCAAACATGAATAACAACTACTGAAGACAGAAAGCATAAAAAAAGTGCTTAAACAAAGATACGTTTTCCATCAATCCATCCATCCATTTTCTGAACACCATTGTGTACATCTCTAGCTAATAGGGCTGAAAAGATTCCTTGAGTGATTCGAGTACCTCGATTATTAAAATTCCTCGAGGAAAATTGATCCGCCTCGAAGCTTCATTATATTATGTTTTATTATTTAGCGCATCGTGTTCAAGCCGGGACTTTATTTACTCTCTCACTTCCGCCTGAGTTGTTGACGAAAGCTAAATGTTAGCAGCATAACGTCCAGTTTTCAAGTTCGGCCTGGGGGGATTTTATTGAGTCATAATAATGTCCGGGTTTTTGTCGTTTTCTGGGGGACCAATAAGCATCTTAAAATGACGGCAGCGATGCCTGGAGTCCGGTGGGATTATTTATACAGATAAACGATAGACTGAACATTGCGGACGACAGTGCTTTAGATGCGTAGCTTTACTGAAAATAAATTTCATATCATCCCGGTCACAACAAATGGATGGCAAAGCGCATCATGTCTTCACATACCTGATAGATGTTTTAATGTGTGACGAATGCAGATGTCAAATATGAGGGGCCGTTTAGGACAAAAACTATGTTTTGTCTCTCACTCTTAATAAAAACTCACACACACACACAAAATATTAAAATTGCACATATATACTATTAAAATGTCACACACATATGCAATTTTTCTCACATGAATACATAAAAGACTAAGATTGCAAATATAAACTAATAAAATATAGACTCACCTTTTGTATGTGTGGGAGGGACTCAATGTTTGTATGTGAGAGTGATGTCACGGAAGAGGCGGGGCATCATTTGGAAATCAGATCACGCATGCGTTGATACTACAATGACGTCAGCTTCATTCTGGATACTGGAGCTCCACGGTGTAAGCGGCGTTTAGCTCAAGGCTAATCCGATTTATGAACGCTAATTTCGGCCAGCCGTTCTC
>CAEGAE010060342.1:0-62563 GCA_903067095.1 Girardinus metallicus
TTATTTTGTGTTTCTACTAATTTGGTTTGCATTTGTTTTTGGTTCCAATTGCTTCTAGTCTTGTCCTGGGTTTTGAGCCTTATTGTGTTTTAAATTAGAATAATAAAGTCTATTTTTAATATTGTAAAGGAATGTGTAAATAAAGTATATTTTGTATGCTATTTCTGTTTCCTCATTTTCAGCCAGACCTACCTGGGTATAATTAATTGGGAAACTCTAGACCACTTGATATTTCAGTAGGCTACCAGTTGGCTTTAGGGCCACGTCCTCAGTCACAATCCGGGTTCTTTCCCCCGTGTTACACAGAGGATATATTTATTTATCTCCTTAGTCAGATATGAGAACAAGATTTATTCTGTTCATATCATTCGGTTGTGGCAAAAATATTTGAAGCTTAAATGTAACTATCCCTGTCACAATAAATACGATACAATATAAATTGTCCCAGAAGATATCTCGATAAACGATTATGTTGTTGTTTTGAGACCATTACCACCAGTAATATGGTGGTAATGGCATAAGAACACATTCTCAAAGATCAATATTTTATTTGACATTTACACTGGAACTGGAAATATCCCAAATAAATGAACAAAACAACAGAAATAACAAAAGATATAATGAATTATCTAGTCTCTGCAAACAAAACTGTCCTTCAAAAAAAGGCTTGTTGAGACCAAAGCACCAAACTAAAGACTTTTTCTATCCAGTTTTTGGTAGAAAGAGAGAAACAACAAATTATGCAAATGGAAAATATTGAGCTGGTTTTAGTTTATCATGTTTATCGTGATTAATTGATTTGTTGCTTATTGTGAAAATGTAACCAGCTGTTTTTTTGCCAGGACGAAGCAGCAGATACTCACTGTCCCTCCCGAAACAGCCGACTTCGTCGTCTTGCAGCCTGAGAATGTGCTGCAGCCAGTCGGTTTTATGGAAGTCGGAAAAACCAGCTAATCCACAAATCAGGACTGTCAAAGAGAATAAAGAGCAGCAAAGTTTTCATTTGCTATTTCTTCAGGGTATTTCATGCAACAAACTCTTGAAATTAGATGACTGTGCACTATAATATTAAACAAATCCACCAGATTGTGGATGTGTGGAGGCAGCATAGGGTAGATAAAGGAGAAAATATAGTCATAATTGGACAAAATGTTTCTTGATACTCACTGTTTTCAATGAAGATGTCGACCGTTTGTTCGGTTAAACCGTTAGCGACGATGTCCTGGTTAGCCTTCATCATGTTGGAGCAGAAAATGTCTTGGTAGTTTTGCTCGGTCATGTTGGCTCGGGACGCTCGGGTGTCACCTTTCAGCAAGTTGTTGCAACCTCTCTGTGATGAAAACACAAACCAGTTACAACAATGAAGAAGGTTTGTAGGTTTGAGATGGAAGTGGAGTTCCTCAGGGCTCCATTGTTGGTCTACTGGAATTCACTGTGTTCACACTTCTATCAGAGATCAATTAGACTTAAATTTATAGTTTTGTGAAAGACTGTAGATGTTTTTACCATTCGGCCAATCATAAAGTAGAGGAGCTGGTGGGACAGGGAGTAATGTGGGCAGCCGAACCGGGTCATGGTGTCCCGGCAGGGCTTGGTGACGATGCAGGGCGTCCCGTTCATCTTCCTGTTCAACCACAAACACACAAACAGATTGACTCCAAAATACATAGTTAGCATGTATATCCCAGATCATAGAACCTTCAGACGCATCTAAAGCATTTTGGTCGTACCAGGTCCCCAGCAGCAGCGTCAGGCACTTATCGCTCAGCTGCTCGTCGTAACATTCAGAGGTCAAAGTTGAGGGATAAACCAGGCTGGGATCCGTGGAGCGCCACTCCTGAGGAATCATCCAAAATGTCCAAGTCAGCAGCGGCTCAAACTCTGCAGAGAAACGACGTGAGCGTCTGTGAGCGACAGCCAACTCTTCTCAGAATAATGTCTTAAATTTTACTTGGTGGCAAAATGTTTTGATCAGCTTGTCTTCAAATATCAACCTGGTCATGTGGGAAGTATGGTTTTGTTAAAGAGTATGTATTATTTTTCTACTCCGTTTGGGTTTCTACTGCTTCTGAAAAACAGACCAAACACTTAAAAAAAACTCTCAGATGGATTTTGGGAAAAAATTTATAATTTTTGGTGTCTGGAAAATGAGCCGTTTCAAAAACCTTCAGAATGAAACGTCATAAATCAGCAGGTACTACCGGTTACCTAGCAACCCCAGCAAAAGCCCAGCCTGTTACCTAGCAACCCCAGCAGAATTCCGCCCGTCACCTAGCAACCCAAGCGTTTGAAATAGTAGGACAGAGAAGTGTTTTTACACATACAGTAGGTAAATGTTAAGGTTGCTATGACAATTAGCTGAATCTGTGCATAGCAGTATTATGACATGAGCTCATGAAAAAAACTTCTGAAGAAGTTTAGTTTCTCTGGCCTTAACATTATCATGAAGTCTTTGAATTGTTCCTTTATCTCTCGTGGCTCCTAGTGAAAGAAGACGTGTTCTTGCTGTCTGCTGTCTGTCCTACAACCACATAAACTATCAAACTATGTGAATGGATGAAACTCTCCCTATAAAGCCGTAGGCTGTGCTCTGATCGAGGCTCTTTCTCCTGACAGTGAGCAGAGACTTCGAACGCTGTAGAGCCTTTGAATAAATACTGATTAATAGATTCTTTCTCTGGTTTTTGAAACTTTTTCCCTCACTCTTTGTCAAAGGAAAATTTCCACAACAGTTTGGCGTCACGGACAGGATCCGGCGAGTTGGAGAGGTGGAGGGCGACGAGACATCGGATGCACTGGCCAATCGGAGGAGTTTGTCTTCGGTCCACCTCCGACCGACTGGCCGACCGACCAACCGGATCCATAAGAACCTCAATAAACTTATGGGGTGAGGTCTGTTTCAGTTGGGGTTGTCTGCTTTGTTTGGTTTTGTTTGTTTTCACATCTCAGGCTCCGACTGCTGCTGAACTAAAGTTACCCATCTAAGGAGTAGATAGTGGGTGTTTTTATTCTTTTTCAGCCTCTAAGGGAAGAAAGTAACTATCTAAAATGCAGATAGTGGCGTTTTTATTCTTTTTTCTCACCTAAAGAAACAAAGTAGCTATCCAAGGGAACAGAGTGGGGTTTTTAGCATTTCTACACCTCGAAGGAAAGAAGGCCAGTGGAGAGACGTCTGACTGAAAAAAATGGGTTCCAGAACCTCACAGAAAAGTTCGGAGCGGCCCGATCCTGAGCCGAGTAGTCATATTTATAACATGGGTGTGATTGTTTAGCATGTGTGAAAATCTGGGAACAGAATTATGGGTTTCCTGCCTTTTCACACTAACTAACTGGATGAAATGTTCTCTAACAGAAATGGGTTTGTGTCACGTCATATTCACACCCCTGGGAAACAGGAAGTGACTGATTACTGATTAAACATTCTTACTCTGATTAACTCAAAAGAGGAAGAATTATAGAAAAGTTAAATGTATTTTATCGTTGTTTTCCTGACCTCTGTAGTATTTGGGGTCGTTGAGCCTCAGGGCGGCGACGGCCTTGTCCAGGCTTTGATCGAGGCGGCTGAGCAGAGCGACGGCGGCGGTCCTCTGAGCCCAGCTGACCGGGTCTGTGTGCGGCCAGGTCCGGACCGCTTCCTTCAGCTCGGCTGGAACAAACAGAAAAATCCACTGGATTAAATCCCAGGAATAAACCTGGGATAATCCCAGAGTTTGATGTTGTTTCAGAGTTTGGACTGAAAACTCTGGGATGGTCAGAGAGTTTTAATGACCAGTCCCTTAATAATATAGTATTAATTTGGTTTATTCAGGTGATCTTGGTATGATACTGAATAACCTCAAATATTTAACTCTGACAAATAAATAAATAAGATAGAAAAACGGAAGAAATCTGCAAGGGAATAAATATTATTTACATATAAAAATATGTGAGATTACAGAGTCAAACCACTAGGTGGAGATATTTATTTTTATTTCTTAATTAATTAATTTCGTAATTTGATCCATGAGGTGCTTTTGGCCTGTCCAGCTCACTCTATACAGTTACTTTGTAAATAAATTTATTTTCTCAAGGTTTAAAGCCATAATGTTGGTGAAAGTAGTATGGGTACAACTGGAGATATTAAATGAATTACTTACTGAATTATTCAAAGAATTATTCAAATAATAGGATGATACAAGAATAAATCCGAAACAGATCATTTAAATATTTAATTAGGATTCTGATTTTAAGTGGTTCTTGTGAAGATTTAAGGATTTTGTAGCTGCAGAGATTAAAATAAACCTAAAGATTTTAAATAAATGCTGACAAAATCAAATCTTGTGAAAATACACAAAAGACGAGACCAATAGTCGTTTTTGCGGTTGTTTTGGTAAAATATGCGGGAAATTTCTGCTTCATGAATTAAGATGTTAATAGTCTGAAGGTTAAAACATGCATAATTGCATTTTCATGCATATTCTCCCCCTGAAGCTGCAGGTTTAAGTAAACAGCAGCTGCGCTCCTGCAGACCTACCCTGCAGCATGACGAAGCCCACCGCCCCGTCCAGGTTGATGTGCTCATGCTGCCGCTCCAGGAAGGACACCCCGCGGGAGAGGCTGCCCAGCAGGTCATCGATCACCTCGGCCCGACTGGCGCACAGCGCTGCGCCGAACAGAACCAGCGCCGCGGCCGGTCGCAGCGCCGCAGTCCGCATGTTCCTCTGCAGCCTGCAGCCTCCGGGACAGACGGTGAGGCGATAACCGGAGGACAGATGGTCTGGTGTCCTCTAGCAGGGGCTGGGTCAGCGGTGACGTCAGCCGGACCTTCACATATGGTCAAAATATTCAGATTCCACTTCCCCAACTCATAATGACAGATAAACTTGATTTTTTTCTGTTGCTTTAAACTTAAAACACACAAACGAGACAAATTTAAGACCAATAAGACAATGACGATATTCCCAGAAATGTCAACATTAAATTTAGGAAATAATTAAACTATTAATAGGATTTACATGTGGATGCGGTGTCCCAGTTTCCTCCGGGATTAGGGAGGGGCGGGGGGGGGGGAGACAAATATCCACCGGAAACACGTGACCTCTACCGCCTGAAGGTTTTGTAGGCGTTGTAGTTTTTTTTTGATTGATTCAGAGATTTGATTTGAAATGAGCGACTCATCTGATATCAAAAATGATCCGAGTATATACAAACTTTAAAGTAGAAATATTGTATTTATGCATTATGATGTTCATAATTATGTTCATATGCGCTGATGAACATCATTTCAGACAGGTTGACTGAATTTAAAGTTTATGAAGTGAGAAGTGTCAGGTGTGTTTATGGCCTTTTTATAAATACCAGAAGTTAAATGTACAATAATTAGGTCGACTTTAACCACCAAATTCAGCTTCTGATATAAATAAACAGGAAAAGTAGTAGAAGTTACAGCCACCACTACTCTGTCAAACATAAAAGTTACATATTTAGTCATTGTAATTGGAGAAAAATCAACTTTTAGTTGATTTAAAAAAGGAAGTTCAATGTTTTACTAATAATAACGTTATGAAGAATAATAAAAAATATATAAGAACAATGTTTTTAAAACATCCTGTTATCCAGGAAACACACAAAGTAAATATGTAGTTACATTATCTTGTTTTGCGGCTTTTATTTTGGTATTTCTGATTGGTGCGGTCTCTTTAAATCTCAAGCCCCGCCCCCTTTACACACTTCCTGACTCTCAAACAAACATGGCGCCGTGCGGTTCCACCGTGGCGCTGCTTTCAGTGCTTTCCGTCGTTTTTGCGGTCTTTGTTTCGTGTTTTGCGGCGGACTCCGGTGTAACCGGCCCGGGCGTCTGCCTGGCCGTGGCAGCCGGGATCCTGGCGCTATGTTGGCGGAGGCTGCGGCAGCGGGACGCCGCCTCGGACCGGCGGGTCTGCGTCCTGGTGCTGGGCGACATCGGACGCAGTCCTCGGATGCAGTATCACGCTCTGTCCCTAAGCAAACACGGGTACCAGGTGACTTTTGTCGGGTTTCTAGGTGAGAATCCAAACTGTCACCTGTTGGAGTTATAAACATTTTATCTGCTGGAGGAGATACAGAAAGTTCACAACGAGTTCATATCTGGAAAACTTAAATGACTGAGACGTTTTGAAAAGTCTAAAATCTCCAAAGATGCAAAAAACTGTCAGAAAATAATTCATATTATATACATTCGCTTTTGTTGCATTAAATAACTAAACTGTACTTTATCCAAATTGCTTATAAATAAAAAAATCTGGAAAGTGTGGCGTGCACTTGTTGGATTCTTCTAAATAAAATCCAGTGTTGCCTCCAGATACCAACTAACTAGGAAATAGAGTTAACATGAGATTAAATAATATCATTGGTTTTAATTTTATTTTTTGGTTGTTGCGTTTTGTTTTTGATATTTAAAATATCTTCCAGTTCCAGTGTGGAAAACTATTACTGGTCTTTGAGTGGGCGAACTGGCAGTATTATGTATCTATTGCTTGAAAATGGTCTCAAAACAAAAATATTGTCATTTATTTTCTGCAACAATTTATGGGCTAATACCAAAATTTTACTACTATATGTCATGTTCTTTCCGCTGTAAAATAAAACACGATATCAAATTAATGAAATTCTAGGATGCACCGATATCTGATATTATCTGTTGTATTGCTGCTGCGACATATTTACACACATAACAATCCTGATATCAACCAGCTTTACTTTTCTGTTCATGACGATACATCAGGTCAATTTCTGATAATGGAAACAGTGAGGAGTTTGAGTGTTTGTCACCTTTCAGCTCAGCTTCTGATTATTGGTGAATCTCAGCTCTTGTGTGAAATTTGAAACAGAATCTTTTGTCAATTTGTAGAATATTTCCCTTGCAGAACTTTTACCACAGTTTGTTTTGTAGTAATTGTGAAGCAGAAGTAACCTTTAACCCCTTTAATGGTGAATTTTCTCTTAATGCAGAACATCTGAGAAGAAGTTAATAAAACTCTTAAAACCAGCTTTAAGAATGAAACTGGCTGTTTTTCAGACTCAAAGCCCCATCAGGACGTGCTGAAGGAGGAGAAGATCCGGATAGTCGGCATCTCAGAGGTTAAAGGTCTTCGAGGTAAACAGAGCTGTGTTTGTTTTCCTGCAGCAAAAGTTCAGAAATAAAAACCGGCTGCTGCTTTTCCAGCCGGACCAAAACTTCTGACGTACGTGACGAAGACGATGGTCCAGGCGGTGCAGCTGCTTCACGTTCTGCTGTCCCTGGAGCTGCAGGCGCACATCCTGATGCAGGTCAGATCATCATCATCATCATCAGAGGAGGAGGAGGAGGGTTGGCTCTAAATGTGCTGCAGATTTACAAACGTTTTATTTTTCCCAGAATCCCCCTGGGCTGCCTGGGATTGCGGTGGCGTGGCTCGTGTGCGTTCTGCGCGGCAGCACCTTCATCATCGACTGGCACAACTACGGCTACACCATCATGGCTCTGAGCCTCGGAGCGTCGCACCCTCTGGTCCGACTCGCCAAGCGGTCAGCGCCTCAGCTTACGGCTGAAACGCCGTTTATGTGTAAACAGGGCTGGACAATCAATCAATCAATCGTCATAGACACGGGATCAATATCAGTAAATAATGCATCTGACGGAATATTCAGTATATAGAATATTCACTGAACTCCATCCAGAATCGCACAGCATTCTGGGAAATGTAGGCAGAGCAAAGATAAACTCAGTCACCCCCCACCCCTCCCCACCCTGTGGCAGATTATTTCACTTAAAACTAAAATATTTTCCCATGTTATAAATGAAATATTCTGCTACTTTTTATTAATATTAAGGAATTGTTTACTTAAATCAATCTCCTACATCTTGCTGAAAAGTTATTTGTAAGTTAGTTTTGTCTTATTTCAAATGTATTTAGATATATACATTAACAACTGGACAAAAATCCTGTTTGTATTTTTGCAGTGCGAGATTTAAGCCACGTGTCTTTCCACCTGTTAATGCTTGGATGTTATGTAGGTTGAAACGTCTGGTCTTCACCTACCAGACGTTACGTCCAGACTCTCAGGTAGAGAATGTAATCTGGATTTGATTGCAGCTGCAGTGCAGAACAGGAAGAACAAAACAAAACAAAGACTGAAAACAACTCAGAATCAGTTTCATCTGCAGCCTGAAATGCTGAAACTTGGATGAGAAAACATTGGAATAATGTTTGTCCAGTCTCTTTTGTTTAGAGTTTTTTCTTTTTTATTCTTCAGGTATGAACACCTGTTCGGCCCTCTGGCCTCCCACAGCCTGTGTGTGACGAACGCCATGAAGGACGACTTGCAGAAAAACTGGGGCGTCGCGTAAGACGGTTTGCTTCAGATCAGCTTCCTGGTGTCACGTCTTCCTCTTCCATTTTATTCATTTATCTCAAACAGGTTTTAAAAACTAAGAAAACAAATAATGAGTAGGAGAGGAAAACGTGTGCTTACATAACCGAGAAAAAAATAATTAGCTTAACAAAACTTTACTGTTAAAAACCGAAATGTTACAGAAAGAAGAAGCCGTTTAATCTCTCGTCTAAATAAACATTTTAATGATTTATCAGATGTTTGCAAACTTTAAACATTAAATGTTGCAGTTTATAAGCTCTAAAAGTTTTTCCTGTTAAATAACCTGAGGCTGGGCGATGAATCAGCTGTATTGATTAATCAAATTGTTTTGAGTTTCTAATTTTCTTAAAGTCTGTTCTGTTTTTCTTTTTTTTCACCAAGGCAGCCATCTTGTTTGACAAGCGTGTTTTATAGCGTTTATTTATTTGGGCTCTGAATTCAGGTAACTATGACGAAACGTAAGGGTCAGGCTGCGTTTCTAGATTTTAAAACAATTATTTTACAAGAATAAAATCATAATGCTACAAGAAAACAGGCACGGTAATCCCAGAAGATGAAAAAGTATAACAGTAAAGTCCTATTACAAGAATAAATGTGTCATATTTGGAGGATAAAGTAAAAAATTGTATAAGAACTCAGTACGAATTACACAACCTTTTTTCAAATTAAAATAAAAAATTTTTTCTCGTAATTTTACAAGATTTTTCTGGTGAAATTGAGTTTTTATTCTGCTAATATTCTGACTATGTTCTTGTGCTTAAACTGAAATTCCTGTAGCTTTTCACTAATACTCTGTCATTTGTTTTTTTAGAAAGAAAAGTGAGAAAACGAATAATTAAAATCAACTGTGTTATGATAAATCTGCGTTTTAGTTTTTAAGCGTATGGCCGCATGTCTGTCTGGTTAAAGCAGAGTGTTGTGGTTTCCAGGGCAACCACTCTGTACGACCGGCCGGCCTCCATCTTCAGAGAGACTCCTCTGGATCTGCAGCACCAACTCTTCCTCAAGATGGCCGACACTCATCCGCAGTTCAGAGCCTCAGGGTGAGCGCTGGAGACCGTCATCATCATCAGCATTATTATGGGATGGAGAAAATGACAGGAGAAGAGTTCATTCATCAGTTCATTCATCAGTTCATCCATCCATTTGTCTCAACATTCAGATTGTTCCTGAAAACTGAGCGTCCAAACAATTAATCATCCATTCATTCATGTTTGGTGTTTAAAGTTTGAATTCTGTAAAAATGCCCTCATTGAATCCGACGTGAATTTTTACATTCATCTTTTAAAAATGAACTGGGATGACTGGGAGTTCTGGGAATCTGACCTAAACTTAATAATTTAACGGTAAATGTTCCAGTTCTGCCTCACGTGTTTTATCTGTTTGTCCCGTTAAATATTTTGTTTTAATAATCCGATCCTGATCCGTTTTCAGGTCCGACTCTCGTGAGACGGAGGCGACCGCGTTCACCGACCGTAACCCGGGCGACGGCGGCGTGACCCTGAGGTCGGACCGGCCGGCTCTGCTGATCAGCAGCACCAGCTGGACGGGTGAATGACCTCCCAGTGACCTTTCCTGTTTAGCCCGAAGCCTTCCTGACTGGTGATGTTTTCTCTCTGCAGAGGACGAAGATTTCTCCATCCTGCTGGATTCTCTGCAAGGTACAGGTTTGGTTTCTGAAACGACCCGACCCGAAACGGGTCTATTCTCTGGTTTACCTGAACCAGGTCGGTTTGTTTCAGAGTACGAAGGCTTCATCAGAGGAGGAGCGCCGCTGCCGTCGCTAGTCTGCGTCATCACAGGTGAAACCGGAGCGTCGTTTTAGATCCGGATGCAAGAAAAATGCAGAAGCTTCAAACTAATTCAGCTACATTTCATCAAGTATAAGGGAGTAAAGTTAAGTTGAAGCTTTGGTGACGGGTCTGATGGCGCGTTTGTGCAGGAAAAGGTCCTCAGAAGGAGCACTACCAGAAGCTGATCGCCTCGCTGCGTTTCGAGCGTGTGAAGATCTGCACGCCGTGGCTGGAGGCCGAGGATTACCCGCTGCTGCTGGGTAGGAAAAACTCTGGGCTCAAACAATGGTCCATCTGATCAATAAATGTCCCATTCAATATTTTTATTTACTAAGTTTTATTTATTTCAAGATCTGTTCCAAAGAGAAAGCCCCGCCCTCATTTGAATATCCTAAGATAATGACCCAAGTCATTTTCCATCTAAAGTGATTTTTCTTTGCCCAACACATCTTTTTTTAACGCGCCATCCCTCACCGTCTCCTTCATCGTGTGTTTTCGTCCCTCGTCGTCGTTTTCGTCTTTTCGTCCTCCAGGTTCAGCAGATCTGGGCGTCTGCCTCCACAAGTCGTCCAGCGGTCTGGACCTGCCCATGAAGGTGGTGGACATGTTCGGCTGCTGTCTTCCTGTCTGCGCCATCCACTTCCACTGGTGGGAACCTTGTAATCAGACCGGCCAGAACCCACAGCTCCTTTTTCCTTTTTAAATCCTTCTTTCCTGTCCCACTTTCCTTCCTTTGAGTTTTTCCTCACTTATTTTCAATCTCTTGTCCGTTTTTCACTTTGTTCCCTTTTCTTTCCTTCCTTCCTTGTCCTCATTCCTACCTTCTCCTTACGTCTGTCCTCAATTTCTACCCTTCTTGTTTTCTTCCCTTCTTATCTTTTCTCCCCTAATTTTCTTTTTCCCTCTCTCCTGTTCTACCATGTCTTTCTTTTCTTAATCCAACCTGATGTTTCCTCCTTGTCCTTCTATCTTTCCTAGATTATATCCTTCTTTATCCTTTTTGCCCTATTTTTTTCTTGTCTTCCCTGATTTCTTGTATTCTTCCTTTGTTTTTCCTCCTCTGCTTTTTCTCTTGTCCTTCCTCATTAATTTGCTTTTCCTTCCTTCCAACCTTTTTTTCCTATTTCCTTTCTTCCTTCATGTTTGCACACACACAGACACTAGTTTAGATTTTAAATTGAAGTGAGAGCGTCCATGTTTCCTCCAGCCTCCAGGAGCTGGTGGAGCACGAAGTGAACGGTTTGGTCTTCAGGGACTCGGCAGAACTCGCCCAGCAGCTCAAGGTGAGACGATCCGCTGAAACTCGACCCGCAGGACCAAACGCAGCTGCGTTCACAACTTTACTGATGCAAACCCAAAACATGTAGCCCTGTCAATGTTTGTGCAACATTAATGAAGCAGACGATTGATTGGAATCCAGTTTCAGCTTCCAGAGAAGATATTCAGTCATTAGTCGTCCGTTTGAGTGAAGTCGGCCTTTTTCTTTACATCTTAAAGAATTGGTGTCTTAGGTTTGTGCAGTAAACATTGTTTGTGCCGCTATCATTTAAAAATATTAACTTATCAAAGGTCAGAGGTCATCATCAAAAAGCAAAAGCAGCACAAGCAAAATGTTATGATGCACAAACGTAGCTGAGTTGATTGCAGAGTTGGGTAGTTACTAGTTACATTTGAGTACTTTTTGGGGAAAAATGTAATTTTAGTGGTACTTTTACTACGCTGTACTTTTTACTCTTCAGTAAAGTTTCTGGATTTTCTTCCCACTGAATGAAAAACATGTTTTAACCAAAACTCAGACACAGACACACACCTGCAGCTTGTATTAAAGTTTTTCATTGAAAGAAACTGATTAAGAAAAATGTATTTTTGTTAATTATATGAATTGTTCTGATTTTTGTCCTTAAAATACAGAAATGTCCAGTTAACTTTATATTTCGGTCCGTCTGATGATGTAATTTTTAAATATTAAGTGATTGATAATTTGATCAGTTACTCTGTACCTGAATAGATGTTTTTACAAAATACTTTTATGCTGAAGTAATTTCCTGGACAGTTACTTTTTACTTTTACTTGAGTAAAAATATGTTGAAGTAATATTTGGTCTGTCTTGAGTAAATTTTTGGTTTGTCTGCCCACCTCTGGTTGATTGACACCAAATTGATCTGATTTTGTAAACTTGAGTTTGGGTTGACCTCTGACCTGTTTTTTTATTAATATATTTAAAATTATAGCGGCACAAAGACCTTTTTGCAGCACAAACGTTTGACTTTGTTAGATTTGAAGACGGCCCCAGGAAATGACTCAATCTGTCTCCTTCTCCTTGCTGGTTTCCAGTCTCTCCTCTCAGAGTTTCCCAGTTCAGACGGCAGACTGGGAGTTTTCCGTAGGAACCTCCGCGCCAGCAGGGGGCAGCGCTGGGACGGTAACTGGGACCAGAACGTTCTGCCTCTGCTGGCGGCTCCCAGATGAAGTGGAGCCTCAGCCTTCCTGGACTCTGACAGAAACAGAAAAAACTTCTTTAATCCTGATTTATGTGAATTTGTAAATAAAATGTTGATCCTGCAGCGTCGGCTCACCTGAACACTTTGATGAGTTCTATTGGAGCCAGCCGGTTGTAGGGAAACACGGCGCCGACGGATCCGGTCAGAACCTGGTGGCCCAGACCTGCAGCCTCTGCAGGGAGGAACCACTGGATGGTAACTAGTTACATTTAGAGTAACTTTTTAGAAAAAAAAACCTTTTAGGAGTCGTTTTACTGCACCTTATGTTTTTACCGGAGTAATTTTATTATATTGTCACTGGAAGTACTTTAGTTTTAACATAAACTGTATACACTTTACAGACTGTAAGTACTAGTTTTATAAGTTTTATATTCAGAAAAATTGAAACAGAAAAGTGCTGATTCTGATTTAATTATTTATTTTGTAATTATTTGTATTAATTATTTTCTTTTAGTCTTCAAATTACCAGAATTTATGCATAATTTTTAATAAAAATTAGGGCCATGCTAAAAATCTTTTAAATGACTTTACGTGAAAAAAGTTGTAATAATGAGAAGTGATGTTACCAGAATAAGAGTCATTATGAGAATAAAGTCCAAACAATATGAGAATTAAGTCATGACAACAAAGTCTGTAAACCTGTACGACTCTATTCTCGCATTACGACTTTATTCTCGCATTATTACGATTTCCCATATTATTACGACTTCTCGTATTTTTAATTCTTGTAATTTTTTTCTGGTTCTAATACTTTGTTGTAATCTGATGACATTGTAAAATATTGAATCTGATTTTTCGATCAAGTCCTCTGTACTTCAGTTGCCTTTTTACCGAATACTTTACTCTGAGTAACTTCTTGGACGTCTACTTTTTACTTTGAGTAATAATATGTTAAAGTGGTGTTACTCTTCTTACTCGAGTACAGTTTTTGGGTCCAGTTCTGGACTCTGTAACTCGGTTCTGGGTCTGAAGCGTCTTGATGTGATCCTCACCGAGCCGCAGCTTAAAGCCGCCGTACGTCTGCGGGTTTCTGATGGTGGAGCAGATCAGGATCTCCGCCGCCGCCGAACATTTCAGGATCTTCAGCAGCAGATCCGTCAGACTTCCTGCGACTTCTGGATCGTACACCACGTCTGCAGGAGACGGGAGGAGGGTCAGCCGAGGGGCGTGGCCACACAAAGGACCACGCCTGATTGGACGAAATTAACTCGCCATTCAATTTGTTTCCTTTCTTTTTGATATCATTAGCCTACTTATCTGGGATCGGACTTTCACTTATTGTAACCAAGGGCAACAGAAGACTTGTTAACACTTCAATATAAGAGCAGCCCTCGACCCGGCCAGGCCGAGCCGGACCCGACCTGCAGCGATCACCGTGTCGGGTCGGATCCGGCGGATCTGCTCCTCTGGCGCCGTCGTCCAGTCCAGCTTGTCCACCGTGACGGATGGACTCTTCCCGCCGCCGAGGCCGTTCAGACGGACGTTTTCTCTGAGTTTCTCCAGAACCGCGGCGTGACAGTCGCTGAAGACGAACCGGACCGGGCTGCAGGAGTGGCACACGGTGATTCCGGTCAATCCGACGCCACTTCCCAGCTCCAGAACCGACCTGCAGGAGAGAGTCGGTTAGAAACAGAACCCAGGGTTCTATAGGGAACAGTTTCTAAAGTTACACAGTAAAACAAACCCAACAATACTTTGGTTTAATATTTTCTAAGCTAAATATTGAGCTTATGAATTGAATATTTAGCTTGAGCTAAATATTTAGTTTAGGAAAATGTTTTGTTTGAAAATGCAATGCTTAGTTTGGAACTGAAAATGTAAACTTACTTAATCTAGAGTTATAAATTTAATTTTGTAGCTAAATATCCAGTTTGAAACCATGACATTTATAAATGTGTAGGTTTCAAGTATTCATTATTGCTGTTAATGTTTTGCTGTGTAGCTTGACAGGCTCCGCTGCGCGGCTCAGGTCCAGGTGAGGTCACACCTGCCGGTGAACACCTGTGGGTTCTCCAGAGCCCACTCAGCCAGGTAGAGAGCAGCTTCCCAGGTCACCAGGCCCGTCGTTCCCTCAGAGATCACAGCCACGTTTTCCAGAAGGCTGACGGCGTCTCCGGTGGGCTGCGGCACAAAAACCAAACTCCAATCACAACTAAATACATTTACTCATAGTTTAAATGACTAAATTAAAATTTGTCATTTAGATTATATGTAATTGTAAGTATTAGCATATAACCATGATTAACTGCAAGCTCAGGCATTACTTAAATTAAAAGTTCAAATGTTATAATTTAATTACACAACTTTTACATAAATTATTAAACAGATATTCAATTAATTTAATTCAAATTCCATTTAAATTATGACTAAAAAATGATTTATATTCTTCTTAAATTGTGCTGTTTATTGCAGTGGATGGACTGAAGCAGTTAGTTTGTTTCTGCTTATTAAATCCTGGTTCTGCGCTCCGGTGACGGAGGCGTTCAGTACCAGGAAGTAGCTCTTGTGGCAGTGCGGCGTCTCCTCCACCCCCACCACCTCCGCCAGGGCGTCGTACAGCTCATCCAGAGGATCGCAGCCTGCAGCCTCCTGCTGCACAGACACAACAACTGTCAATAAGAATCACTAAAAATCAGAAACTACAGGGAAAGAAAATAATTTCTATTGTTGTGAACTTAATGAAACTGACCCGTTTGATGAGCTCGGAGAGGAAAATCCTCCTGAATCGGACCGATGGTGGAAACTTTCCACACAGAGGATGAAGACATGTCTGTAGAAACACAAAAACACTGGATTATTTCAGATTTAATTCAGATTAAACAGAACGTAAAGTTCTGTGAGGATCCTCCCACCTGCTTCAGCAGCTCTGAGATGAACTCTGATGACTTGTTGCTCTGCAGCTCGTTGTCTAGAAACTGTTAAAAAAAAACAAAGAAAAATTCATCCTTTAAAAAAACAACATGGCTGCATGACTTTGATTTGCAAAGATGCATAACTTCTGGAGCCATCGCCTAAAACTAAATCAGAAATAATCCAAAACACAGCAGCTAAAATGCAACAGAAGAGATACAAACTGTTGTAATGGCCTAGTCAAAGTCTAGACCTCCATCTGATTGAAGTGCAATGGAGGGATGTAAAGAAAGTTGTGCACTTGGCTCTTAAAAGTTAAGCGTGTTTTTTGTATTTCAGACCAGATTTGCTTACTTTGCCCTGATATCTAAAATTTCAGTAAAAACTAAACAATCAAGTTTATTTGTATAACACATTTCAACAACAAGGCCGTTTAAAGTAATTTATACCATAAAAACATAATACAGTAACCAATTATAAATCAAGGAGGACGCACATTATTTAAAATGCCATCATCTAGCAAATATACATCAAATAAGTTGTTCAATCCGCAGATAACTACCAATAAAATCAACTCTAAACAGTTTGTTTTTTAGTTTTGATTTAAAGGAACTCTGTGTTTCAGCATAGTTGCAGTTTTCTAGAAGATTTGAAGATTTTACGATCAAAAATAAGCATTTTTGCTGCAATATAAACCTACTACTGAGTGTTTTCGCAGCCGGAGCTTTCAGAAACTGAAACTTTTTAATGCCCAGCAGCTGATCTCAGCGGGTGTTTTAAATTATCGCCTCGCAGCAGAATCAGGCAGATTTTTTCGGAGTTTGGCGGCGCCTCAAACTCACCGTCCAGGGAAACGAAGCCAATCGATTCATGGAGAAAAACGAGGCCCGAAAATCCCTTAAAATATCCTCAGGTTTCCTCTCTTTCTGCTCTGGAAGCGCCATCTTCCACGTGTGTTTGTTTACTTCCTGCTTACCCATAATTCAATGCGAGGTTTACTACCGCTGCTGGGTAATGTAGTTTGAATTTAATTAATAATACTTTTACATCAATATGACTTACTAATGTTGTTTATTATAGGTAAAAGTTTGTTATTAAAATGTTTTAGTGGTTTTTAAAATTAAATGTTGACATTTAAATCAAACACATTTCAAATAAAATAGTGAAATTACAAACTTTCATGAAACGGAGCTTTTAGATCTTCTTTATCAGCTGAAAGTTTCCTTCCCGCTCCTTTTTTTGCGGCGTCACTGCGGGAGGAGATAAAACTCTTCACAGTTTGGATGAAACAGCAGCAGCCGGACCTGGTGAGTAGAAAAACAGACAAAACTATCAATTTATTCTTACATAAACATAAAAAAAGTTTGCATTTAATACAAAATGAAATATCAGATGATAATCCCGTGATGTCAAATGCAACTGCTTTGAAATGTATTACAAAAACAGACATAACAGTTAACACCATGTGCGTCAACATATAGGTGTAACCAATCAGCTGCAATTATTCAAAAATAATAATAAAACTATTATTTTGTATAACATTGCAGTTTTTTAAAAGTCTGTCCGTGGTTTTACAGACACACAGTAGATTATTTTTCAAAAGAAATTATAGAACTAGCCTGATGTAAACCATATATTACAATTACTAATCATTAAAAAATCAGTAAAACTATTAAAATGATTTATTATGTTTATTATGTAGTTAAAAGTAACTACAATATATCAATTATATTAAGCAAATAGTAAAATAATCAGATGTAAATGAAGGAATAAAAAACACATATCAAGAAATGGACCAAAATTTTGTTAAAAAATATTAAATAGGTTAACCAATAAAATTAAATGACAGCAAAAGTAGCTTTGATAAGAAAATACTAAAATAGCAAACCATTAATATTGAAAGAACAAAATAAGTAGCAATATTGAAAAGTCAAAAATAATCAAATAAATACAATCAATAAATAATTAAAAACTGAGCCCAGTCAATATCTATGTCTTTGATAAAAATGATTAATAAAATTCAATCAAGAATTCAGGAATAAAATATATAATGACAAAAGAATAAATATTGCCCTGAAAGTATTTCACTCAGTTCTAACAAAAATATATATTACCGACTGTAAGTATTAGTTTTCGTAGGTTTTGTATTGAAAAAAATGACTTGGAGAAGATACCCTATAATTTTGCCTTGATTTATTATGTTGTAATTATGTAATTTATTTATAGTATAATGTTGTATTCATTATACTTTAAAATAGCCGATTTTGCACATAACTTTATGATTCTGTCTGTTGGATTAAGTAATTTTAAACATGTATTAAAATTTATTTTTCAATCAACAAAATACTCTCCATGTATTTTTATGTTTGTTTTTTTTTTTTTTTTTTTTACAACTTTGTAGAAGGGAACAGAACAAACCCGCCTGTTTCTGTTCGGACACTTTAAGTGACGGACTATAAACAAATAAAATGGCGGCGATGCTGAAGTAGAAGAACCGGACTCTGAAGGAGACACCGTTTAATTGTGTTAAGGAAGGTAAAATTATAGTTGATCACACTCGCGCGTCGTTTTCCATCAAGCTCTCTGTCAGCTCAACAGTTTATTTGTTTAATGGAGCTTCTGCGTTTTAATTTAGCGACGATTTAAGCGTTTTAAGTCAATGAGCTGTCAGCAGGAGTTTGACAGGAAGAACCTAATAAACCAACATTACCCATTCATTTTAATCACTTCTGCTAATAAATGTTCCTCGGGGTGACAGCTCCGTATTTTGTTATCAGCTAGCACTATAGTTAACCTACTTTCTGCTCCTGGGTTGTGAAATCGAGATCACTGGCGCAGAAATCAATAAGATCCCTGCCCAGGGCTCCCCGTGTTGCCATGACAACCACAACGGGGCGCGTGAAGGACGAAAGGAGGCCAGCGATCTCACCAAACTCAAATACTGTCCGACTTGGAGACTTTCCTCGGATTGCCCTTATCTGTCAGTAGACACAGTTTAACTTACATGAATGAATGTTTCAAGCTTTGATTCGTCATTACTGTCAAAATTGACTCATTTAAAGAAGAATGGTGAACATTCATCTGAATCTCCTTTCCATTTGTTTTCAGCTTGACAGACATTGTCGATGTCTCCTAAAAGGATTTGGACATCTGCAGTTGTTTTGACGTTTTTATGGCTGCCTAGCGCATACGACATTTCCTACCGTTATTCGTTTTTGCTGTTAATTTTGCTGCTAATGATTTGGATTGATTTGGATTAGATTTAACTTTTTAAACCCAATGGAAGAAGGATGAATTGTCCTGTTTCCAGTTTAGTTTTTTGTACAAAAATAAAGATAAAAACCTCTTCATCTCATTAAATCGATATGTAATCAATTTATTACAGTTATTCACTTCAAAAAATGAAACATACATCTTTGTTGCAAACAGACTTATAAATGTTAGGTATTTATTTCTAAAACAATTCACTTAAAAATCATTAATAATATATGAAATGTTCCTTCATTCCAGTGCAAAGTTTGATCAAATGTTTTTAACTTGTTAACATTGAACTAAATGAATGTTTTTTCTGTTCATCATCAGAGCTGCGGACGCCATGGTGCTGAAGATCTTCTTCCCACAGTGCTGCAACCGGGCGGAGAGCGGGCTGCTGGTGGGCCGCTGGATCTCCGGTCATGACTCGGCCGTGGTGCTGGCGGTTATCCACTACCCGTTCATCCCGGCGCAGGTCAAGCAGTACATCCAGCAGGTCGGTGCGACACTGAATACTGTCCTGTGGTGAATTAAAAAAAAAAATAGACCCTATAGATATAAATTCATTACACTTTCATTTTCCAAACCTCCTTGTGCTGCCTGGGTGTGTTTATGATCAGTTGAGACTTTAATGCTAGAATTATGATCGATAACGAACCAAATCTGCAGTAGGTAACTTTTGTAAAAAAATATGTTTTTAACATATTAGTTAAAACTGCGACAGTTTTCTGTGAAACAGATAATCTGTGAAAAGATCGATCTCCCCCACCTTCTCCCTCAGCTACACTGCAATAACACAACATGTTACCAAGTATTTTTGGTTTAGTTTCTAGAGCAAATTGAAACAAGTCAAACTAACATAGAAGTAACCTTTCTGCAAGATATAGAGGCTTGTTTAATAATTCATAATTATAAAAAGTACTTATTCCATTGGCAGATAAAGTGACTTATTGGAAAAATGTCCTGTTATGAATGATATAATCTGGGTGATTGACAGCACTAAGACCCGCCTCCTTGTTCTGATTGGTTGTTTCTAATTACTGGAAGAAAGGGTTTCATACTGTCTCAGCATGGTGACAGTTTAAACAAATATGTAAAAAAATATATTTTAATTTACATTCTGCAGCTGTAAGACTTGTTTGGGTGAATCAGGGTCCGGTTAAATAAACCGCAGTAACTAATTGGACTTCTTCCCTCTACGCTGTCGTCCCAGAT
Organism: Girardinus metallicus; assembly: GCA_903067095.1. Classification (NCBI taxonomy): domain Eukaryota; kingdom Metazoa; phylum Chordata; class Actinopteri; order Cyprinodontiformes; family Poeciliidae; genus Girardinus; species Girardinus metallicus. The sequence continues at coordinate 19,985 of CAEGAE010060342.1, forward strand.
GCAGGCTCAGAGCGGCGTGGATCTGTCGGTTCTCGGCTCCTGGAGTCTCCCTAAAGACGGGCAGGAGGGCATGGAGAGCTTCCTCAGGGACCTGAGCACCATCTTCCCCCAGGAGCGCTGGCTCCAGATCAGACGGCAGTTCGGAAAGACGGGCTTCAGCTGCGAGGTGCTCAGCCGGGACCAGAGTGAGCGCCCCCTGCTGGAGTTCAGGACAAGAGCCGCAGTCAGAAACAGCTTTACAAACAACCTCATTTATTAAAATTAATGTTGTTTCCTTCCTCCCTCCTGAAATCTTTATTTCAAACATTTTAACAACAAACACAGATAAAATTTTTAATATTAATAAAACATAGAATAAAACCTTCATACTGAGAAATGATGCTCACCAATCAGAACTGTTAGCTTGATTTTTATTCAGTCATTTAATAAATATTCTGTTTTATTATTTCAGTCAAACTAAAATCATCTCATATTCAGAAATTTCTTTCTTGGCGTTTAAAACTGGAAGATTTTCTCTCCTCCAGTTTGCAGGAAGGATTCAGGAGAAAAAGCAGAGAAGAAGAAGAGCGAAGAGGACGGCGGCGACGCGGAGCGTGAGGATGAGGAGAAGGTGATCTTCGTCCACTACGAGCAGAGGAAGGTGATGCTGTCGCAGCTTCATCCTGTGGAGGCCCAGGAGTCTGGGAGCGGATCAGAACCTCACTCTGAGCTCAGACAGGTACCGGAGGACCAGAGACGATCCGGGTTCTGGTGGTTCTGAAGGGTTCTGTTCTTTCTGAAAAGTGTGGCGTGTTTTTGTGGCCTTTCGCCTCTTCTAGCTTTGATCATCTGGAGCAGAGGTCTGCAGCCACCGTGTATAAAGTAGATCTAGGTCTGGACTTTGACTAGGCCATTCTAACACACGAATCAGCTCTGATCTGAACCATCCCATAATATTTCTGTCTGCTTGTTCAGAGTTATTATCCAGCTCCTGCTCTTCCTCCTCCTCCTGCTCCTCTTCCTCCTCCTCTTCCTCTCCTCCTTTTCTTCATCCTCCTCCTCCTCAGGTGTTTGGGACGGTGGCGCGCAGCCAGCCGCTCTTCGTCCTGGACCGGTACGATGACGGGCCGCTGCGGTCGACCCACTGGCAGTCTGAGGGCCGGGAGGCCAGCATCGTGGTGGAGCTGCTGAAGCGGGCCTCGGTTCCGCTGGGCCTCCTGCTGGGCCGGATGCTCTCCATCTGGACCTGGATCTGCAGCGCCCGGTGAGGAGAACCGGGCCGGAGCGCAAACTTTAAATATCAGAAACCAGGAGAGAACTGCTGAGAAATGCGCTCTGAACTGGGAAGAGCTACATCTTTCTTCAGAGTTTTATTAGTTACATTTAAAATAAATAAACACAAGAGTAAATAAAAATGATTATTAGTTTTGAGGAAAACATGCGACAGGAAAAACATTCAAAACCGATTTTTGGCTTCACTGTACAAAAAGTTCTGAAAAATGAAAAATGGGTCAAATTTTTCTCCTGGTTTCTCCCTGATGGCCTTTAAATCAGACCCCTCCCCCACCTGTTCCTGCACACTGCCAGTCAGCTGGCTAAAACATGGCTGCCACACTTTTCTACAGAATGTGTCTCTTTGTTACAACAGATGTGTAACAAAGAGACACATCTCTTTGATAATATAATAAAATACGGACAATTTTATGAATTCAGTTGTTTGTTTTTTCTCCAGTTGTTAGTAAGAGATAGAATTTGTGAATAATCTCATTGAATATTAGAAACATCTTTTCTCTTGTTATGATTTGCAGAAATAAATTAAGTTTTTTATGAAACCAGGAGTTTTTATTTGCATGTTGTTAATCAGGTTTTATTCTCGTCCAAATCGAGTCGTTTTGTGGACAAAATCCCCTGAAGACGTTTTAACGTCTGAACCGATTTCAGCCTGAATGAGTCATAGTTCCAGCCTGAACCCGGTCCGGTTCCGGTTCTGGTTCTGCTGCCTCGCTCTGACTTCCTGCCGTCTCTCCCAGGATCCTCAGCGTCTTCCCGCTGCGCTTCCTGTCCTCCAAGCTGTCCACCTGCGTCCAGCTGAGCTACAGAACCGAGCGGCTGCAGACGCTGGGCGCTCCGCAGGCCGCCGCCCACATGGACTTCATGAGGTGGGAGGAGGTTCTGTCCCAGAGGGACGCCGGGCCGGGTCAGACCGGGTCCGTCCCTCTCACCTGTCCCACTGTCTGTCCGCAGGAAGGCCAACGTCCTGGTGTCCGTCCTGCTGGACGTCTCGCTGGGCGTCCTGCTCATGTCGTGGCTCTACAGAGACCAACACATCGCCATGCTGGCCAGCAACATGGTGCCGGCCGCCGACGTGAGTCACAGCAGACAAATGGGATGATATAGAGATCCACTGTTTTGATTATAAGAAAATGTGTAATGTTTTATATTAATCATATTAAATGTAATTTCACTCCTGCTGTTCTTACGGCTTTTTGCAGCAGTTTTGGTTCCTTTAGTCTTTTTCTTGTCACAAACTTTTTCATTTCTTGCTTGAGCAGCAAAGTAGCTTCATGAATTTGACTGGTAGCCAATCAGAAATAACATTTAAATCAATTATTATATTTTATTTTTAAAACTGATTTAAAAACAAAAATTACAATGAGACATTTAAGATTAAAGATTTTTTATGGTATTCAGTTTTTTTTTATTTTTGCATTCAAGTCATTAAACTGTAAATGTTCCTTCCTGTGACTTTAGCCGGGTAATTTCCCAGCATGCCCTGCTCTGTCTCCACAGCGCGTGGCGCAGCAGCTGGAGGAGCTGCTGCAGTGGCTGATGGGAGCTCCGGCCGGCCTGAAGATGAACCGGGCCCTGGACCAGGTTCTGGGCCGGTTCTTTCTCTACCACATCCACCTGTGGATCAGTGAGTCTCGGGCCAGAACCAACCAGAACCAGCAGCGTTCACCGACGTGAGGCTCATCTCTGCCTGTCGTCCTGCAGGCTACATCCACCTGATGGCGCCGTTCATCCAGGGAATCCTCTGGTACGGAGGCCTGTCCGCCTGCCTCGGCCTGACCTTTGCCCTCTCACTGCTGTCTGACATGGTGGCGCTGTTCACCTTTCACATCTACTGCTTCTACGTCTACGGAGCCAGGTAAGGATGGATGAATGGATGGATGGATGATGGATGGATGGACGGACAGATGGACCAATTGATTGGTTAAACTAAGATGTTCAGATTAAACAAATCAAAAGTCCAGCTATGTGTTGGAATTAAAGCCTTTCTACAGTGGATTATCAGGGGAGCCATGATAAGTAAATATTTGCTTTTAAATTCATAGAATAAAGTTATAGCGATTTGACAATAAAGTCGTAATATCAGGAGAATAAAGTAGTGATTTTATAAGAACTCCTGCAGGAAAACCAGTCTGACCACTGGGTTAAAATGAGGAATGTTGAGCATCTAGTTACAAATAAGGAAATATTTAATCTGTTATCACATCGGCATCAAGTTATTATCACTTTGAAATGATAATCCAAACAACGGAGTCGCAGAAAGAATCACTGAATTGTCGAACTGATCATGTCTGATATTTATAACTATCAAAGCCTTTTACTCCTTTTCTCATAATTTTAACCCCTTTCTTCTGGTAATATTGCGTCTTTATTTTAATAATAAAACAAAAAATATTTCTCAGTCTGGCCCTAATACTCTGTTCTACATTTTAGTGTCGTCCCAACATCTGATTTTTTTTATTTTTTTTTAATCCAGTTTCTACATTTGTAATAAAAACTGTAATATGTCTAAAAGCCTGCAGGGGGCAGTGTTCGTCATGCATTTTAATTACAGATGCCTGTAAAGAGACTAATGCTGTTTTCTTTGAATAAAACTCAAATATTTTCATCTGATTTTGGTTCAGAAGATTCTAAACTTGTCTAAATAAAAATAACTGAGTTATTTTAGAGATGTTTGACTTTATTCTCAGAGGAAAACTGTAGTTGTTGTTTCTGTAATTACAGGTTCTGACCTGCACAGCTGCATGTTTTCTTCACATTTTTGGGTTGGATTTCTTTCTTTTTTTAATCCAGATACGGCCCAGCTGTGGCCAACTGTGAGGAATATGTGTTTAAAATCCCTACATGCCCCAGGAGCAAACAGAGAAGTGGTGATGCAAGTGAAAATTCACACATGTGCCGTTGAAACCAGATATTTACATACTCTGAATAAAAAGACCTTCACCGTCTGAAGTTAAATCAAACTAAACTTTTCTTGTTCTAGCTTCTTATTTAGAATTATCAAAAGTATTTGTCTTTACTAAATAACAGAAAACTTGCCAAGAAAATTTTTAAGATTTTTTTTTGCAACTTTTCTTGAATTTAAAATCTTACATACATTTAGTCAGTATCTGTATTTGAAACCCTTTGGGCTTTTTAGCATCTACGGTAAAAAAGAGCAGAGAATCTTAAATCCACCATGTAACTCTGCCAGATATGAAGAATATTTGTATAAAAAGCTTTAAAATGAAATGATTTCTATTTTAAACCTCCTGTTGGTAAAATGAGGACCCAGTCATCAGTCTGTTGTGTTTCCAGATTACTAGCTCTAAAACTAAAGATTGTATTAAAAATCAGAAAAGGACCCAATAAAGCGGTTCTGTTGGTAGTGAATGATGTTGGTCTGGTATCCAGAATGAAAACCAGCTCAGAGAGACTGGTTGGGCGTCTCCATGATGGTGGAGGTTTGCTCTGACTGGAGGAGTTATTCGGTTCCTCTGCTGCAGCAGGAAGTGCAGAGACGGATTGAGGTTTCATGCTTCAGGCTGACGGAGCTAAGTGGAAACTTGAAGCTTTGATTTACGGCTAATCGACGTTCCAGCTCTCTCTAATGGTTATCAGTTATTGATCAGGATCGGAAGAGCAGACTGGATAATTAGTTGGACTGAAGAAAGCTTCCTGAGTAAAAATGAGACCAGAACCGATGGATGGACGGACGGATGGATGAATGGATGATGGTTGGTTGGATGGATGGTTGGATGTTGGTTGGTTGGTTAGATGACAGATGGATGGTTGGATGTTGGTTGGTTGGTTGGATGGTTAGATGGATGTTGGTTGGATGACGGTTGGTTGGTTGGTTGGTTGGTTGGTTGGATGACGGTTGGATGGATGTTGGTTGGATGGTTGGATGTTGGTTGGATGACGGTTGGTTGGATGGTTGGATATTGGTTGGATGACAGTTGGTTGGTTGGATGTTGGTTGGATGGTTGGTGGGATGACGGTTGGTTGGATGGTTGGATATTGGTTGGATGACAGTTGGTTGTTGGATGTTGGTTGGATGGTTGGTGGGATGACGGTTGGTTGGATGGTTGGATGTTGGTTGGATGGTTGGTTGGATGGTTGGTTGTTGGTTGGATGGTTGGATGACGGTTGGTTGGATGGATGTTGGTTGGATGGTTGGCTGGATGACAGTTGGTTGGATGGTTGGATGGAGGTTGGTTGGATGGTTGGTTGAATGACGGTTGGTTGGTTGGATGTTGGTTGGATGACGGTTGGTTAGTTGGTTGGATGGTTGGATGTTGGTTGGATGTTGTTTCTCTGATTCTGATGCGTTTTGATCAAATCGTTTCCCAAAAACAAAAACAAAGTCCTAACCGTGTCGCTGATTTTCTGAAACACAGGAAGTGGTGGAAGTTAATCACTTCCTGTTTGTTGATGTTTACTTCCTGGTTTCCCGCTCAGCTGCTCTCCTGTCTGCAGCTCCAGTTCGGTTCTGGAGAATCAGAGCCTGATCATCAGGAAGGAACCTCTGAATTAAACATCTGCTCTTAAGATTGCGCTGCTTGCCTGTGTCACGCTGAAATGTTTCCCCCTTCCTTCTGCATGCTGGTGCTGCTCCATCTCCCACAGCGCGTGTAGCTCCACTTTGAGAAGCTTTGTCAGAGTTTCTCAGCATCCCTGCAGTGATCTCAGCAGGAGGAGGACGGAGCCGCCTGCCTCTGACTTCAGGCAGCTTCATGGAAAATTAGTTCATGATGATTATTTTATGATGGTTGGGAGCAGATTATCTGTCTCCAGGACCTCCGATGAACCAAATTTGAAAATTTACATTAAAAGCTTCAAAGAAGAGACTTCATCTCCTCAGGCTTTTTGTGCTGAGCCGTTCTTATGCGTCATTTGAAGGTTCATCCACAGAAAATCAGCCTTTGTTCTGCTTCTTGCAGATAAAGTTAAAAATGTTTGTTATTCTTTGTTTCCGACCCAGAAATAAGCGGCACAGAGATTTCTGTTAGTGATAAAATAAGGAAAGTCCAACTCGTTCTTCCTGAACTACTTCCTGTCTCTGATCCTGGTTGAGTTTCTCATGGTCAGGAAGGATTGAGACTTCTCTGCTCTAAAAAAGGGGAGGATTACGAATAACCTCATAAAACGGTTGTCAACAGAATAATGAGAACCATTGTTGAAGGCAGAAAACTAGAGATAGAGGCTCAATTTCAAGGTGTCAAATTTGTTTTATGTTATGTTTTATATATATAAATGCCCAAAACTAATGATCTTCATGACTGGATGGAAACGTTGGACGGTCATTTTCTGGCTGACAGTTTGGAGTGACTGACGGCTGTGATTCTCCGTCAGGCTCTACTGCCTGAAGATCTACGGCCTGTCGTCTCTCTGGAGGCTCTTCAGGGGGAAGAAGTGGAACGTCCTGCGGCAGAGAGTCGACTCGTGCTCCTACGACCTGGACCAGGTGAGTCTTCCCTCGACTTTCCTGATGTACTACATCTACCTGAATTATCTCAATCGCAAAATCCATTACATAATGTAAGAAAACCCGCTCAGAAGGTTGACTGAAAGAGATTTTTATCACAGATTTAAAGAAGGAAAGATTCTTTAAAGGCATTCTGGGTAAATACGATAAAAACGAACATGCTAGCCTAGACCTAGCTGGAGAAATGGCTCATGGTTCTTAGCTAAAGACAAAATAGAAATCCTCTAAACACTAAAATATGACGCCACTCCTTTTTTGTTTAAATCTGAAGAAGGAAGTTGCTCTCAGCACCTTATTTTGAGGTTTTCAAGTCATTTCCTTCAGCTGTTCTTGGTGCAGCGCCCTCACAGGCGAAGAGGGGAACAGATTGCTCAAATGGTTTAGTTTTTGCAATTTTGTTGTGAAAACGGCCAAAAACCATCAGTCCAGTTGTGATAGAAACCAGTTAAGGAAAGTCAGCGGTCAGATTTACAAAGTGCTCTTCATTAACGATGGTGTTAATCAGCAGTTTGCCTGACTTTCTGAGTTTTTTCAGTCCTGAGGTCTGTTGTGTTTTTGCTGCAGCTCTTCATCGGAACGCTGCTGTTCACCATCCTGCTGTTCCTGCTTCCTACCACAGCGCTGTACTACCTGGTCTTCACCCTGGTAAGAGAAGCTGCAGCCAGAATTTGGAAACGTTTTCACTTCAGTGACTCTTTTAATAACTTAACCGACACTTTTTAGTGAATCATGTTTTATGTAATCATAAATAAATAGTTTCTCCTTTCCTGGAGATCATTTTTGGGTCTGCGGCTGTTTTGTTTATCTCCAGTGGTCCAGTCAGGAGAGCAGCTTTATGTACTTCCCCCATACCTTCCTGTTTATCTTTAAACTGACTTTATTTCTCTGAGAACAAGCAGAAACGTTTGTTACAGCTGTGGTGTTGGTTTGTTTTTCACACCTCTGTGTGCCTGTGTGTGGGGCAGCTGCGCCTGGTGGTGGTGCTGTTCCAGGGCGTCCTGCATCTCAGCGTTGACTTCATCAACTCCTTCCCTCTGTTCGCCATGGCGCTGCGGATCTGTCGGCCCTACAGACTGGCTGGTAAATCTCATTACTTCTGCAGAGCGGAAACTTTGGCGTGTGTAAATTTGCTTTTATTCTATTTTCAGAGGGTGTGAAGTTCAGAGTGCTGTGTGAGGAGCCGGGCACCGCCCTCCACCTGCTGATGGAGGTGAGATTTCCCACTTTGACGCTCCGTTTTGGACGTTAGCTGGTGCTGGAGGTGGAGTCTGTTCCCTTACGCTGCCGTTCCTCTGCAGATCAACCCTCTGAAGTGCAGCAGCGTCGTCCAGACCTACCGCACGCCGACCTACAGCTGCTACCCCAGAGACTCCTGGGTGGCGCTCGTCAAGAAGCTGTTCATCGGGGAGCTGATTTATCCCTGGAGACACAAAACCACCAAGTGTGACTGACGGCGGGAACTGTGAAGTATTCTGAGCAACTTGAATGACTGATTATGAACACCCATTCCATCTTTTTTAGTACATATTTTTATTTTTGTCCTCACTTATGAAACACGTGAAACACTCCTAACATAGTTTCAATGCTGCTGCTTCACAGAACAATAACAATTTCATTTAATTTCACCCTGATGTGAGTAAAATGTATAAAATTTTAACAAAATGTTACAGATTTAGCTTGTTAAAAGACTGAAGATGATTTCTAATATAAAATGAATCAAGTTTAGCTGAATTGTTAAGGAGCCTGAACAGATCAACCAAGAATAATAATTAGTCCTTTTTCATTATCGTTTTATACACAAACTTATTAAAAATAACCGAATTCCACTATAGAGTTCTGTTAAAACATTTGTTTATTTGATAGAGACAAATACAAAAACCAGTGAAGTTGGCCAGTTGTTACCTTTTATTGTTTTGTTCTTTAGTTTTGATTGTTTGTTTTTTAACCTGTTTTATGACATGTGAAAATGTATCAAAACTGACCCAAACATCAGCTCAGACGAGTTCAGATGTGGAGGAATCCTGTGGCGGGAAAAGCAGCACCGAAGTCTGTTTGGCTTGTTCTGCTGCTGGAAAACAAACTGTGGTTCTGCTTTGCTCCAAGCGTTGATGGTTTTGTCTCTATTAAAACATCATCTTAGATTTAACTTGTTTTGTACCTGCAGCAGAACCAGTTGGTGCCAAATTTCTAGATGTTTCCCTAAAACGACTCGTTGTTTCAGAAATGACGTGAAAAGATTTCCCTCTGTTCACCACGCCAAAGTGTGGCCAGTAGGTGGCGCTGTGAGCAGCTTTGCGCTGTGTAGAACCTGGATGTTTTCTTACGACGCTTTTCCAGCTGATCCATCAGTGTTCGTCTGAAAACATCTGAAACAGATGCAGAGAAAATTCTGTGGAAGGACGTTTGCTGTTTGTTCTTTGAACTCCTGGTTTAAAACGTTTTTTTCTTTTTCATCTTCATCAACGAGTAGCAGCAGAAGTTTCTCAGCCCTGTAGGAAGAAGGTTGAGTTTCGGATGCTTTCTCTGATGTCGATGTTGGTCCTCTTTGATGTTGTGTATAATTGATCAGTAGCTTCATCCTAATCAATAAACTTATTTTGAATAAATTGTTTATTTTTCTGCTTCCTTTTTTCCATTACTAATTATATTTTATTCTGTTAAACTACAGTTACCAGACAAGATCGATCATCAGGAATCCAAAGGCAGAATTGATTGTTTCCGTCGTTTTCAGTGATTGATTTTAATGTGAATGATGTGGCTCACCACCCAGGGTAGCATTCTTCACAGGGCGACGCAGAGAGAAAAGTATTCACCTCCTTGATGTTTTACAAATCATTCATTATTAACTAAACTTAGCCCTTTTTTGACAAAAAACCCTCAAATATCCAAGTAAAAACTTATTTCTATAAATAATAATAATTGGATAAAAATCTGTAACCTAAAATAAATGACTGTATAAATATTCACACCCTTCCAGTCAGTATTTAGTATTTGCATCTCTGACTGTGTCCCAGCAGGGAGTCTATGTGGATCTGGACTCTGCAGTTTTCCTCCATTCTTCCTGCTTCACTGTTCCAGCTCTGGACATCAGCTGTAAACAGGTCTGGGCTTTGATTAGGCCACTCCAGAACCTCCATCTTGTTGTCTGTGAATCTTTAGCTGAATGCTTTGGGTTGTCATTTTCCCTGTTTTCTTATTTCCTCAAGATATTTTTGATTCTAGCACCAGTTGACTGGACCGCTGTTGAATTAGGTCAGTCACTTTTTATGCAGTCACTCATTTTGTCTTTGATGTTTTTTTTAATAGATGCAAAGCAAATCAGCTCATCCAGGGTGGCATTTATGCATAAATGTTATTAAATGGATCTCAATATCTTTCAGGTTTTCTATAAACAAGAAATTCCAGAAATGTTAAAGCACCTTAAAAATGTCGGTAATCTGCACAGTAACGCTGGGTAAATAAATTAAAACCCAACTGTATTTCCAACTGCAAACACATTTGCTTTAATTCATTATTTGCTGAGTAGGAAAAATCACATGGGTTTGCTGAGTAAATATTAAAGTTGTTTACTGATCTAAATGCAGCTTAATTCCTAGATTTCCATCTAGCAGTCTTGCATGCAAACCTGCTGTCAGCGCAGGTTTGCATGCTTCATTCATTATGTGTGTAGGTGTTCTGGCTGAGCTGAGGGTAGGGAGATGAGTCATGGTGATATAAATACTGATTTCACACTGATGGAAGCCAATGCTAATGCTCCATGTTGACCAAAAAATAAAATTTTGGTAATGGAAATATGCTTATTCTGTTTGCAGTAGCTGATTTATCAGGCTGTATGGTATAAAACCTGTCCCTCTATTGCCAATCTGACCATTTGTGTCCAGGATGTGTGGGGTCTGCAGAGATGTTAGCTAACCCATCAGAGTGATTTACAGTGGCTCTCAAAGTCTACACACCTCATTTTAAATCCCAGGTTTTTGTGAAGTAAAACATGAAACCATGATTGATAATTTTTGAAATATTTTCCACAAATAATCTAACAGGTATCCTATTCAATTCAAGGGGCAAAAGATTTATTTGAACTTCTTGAGATCAAACATGCCATCAGTTATATAAAACTAAATGAATTCAATCAGTTTATTTCCCCAAGTACCAAATAAAGTTTTCTGTCCTTTTTTCACAGCATTGTCTAAATAATAAATATAATATTCAATCCATAAGAGAGAGGTACTTTAGCTTATCTTGGAGGCAATTGTTGGCTGCCTGGAAACCACCGAGATGACTTCAGATGACTGTAAAACGTGTAACCGCTTCTTTGGAAATCTCTTCCATGCAATTTTTACTCATTTCTTACTTTAAAAGCAGCACTGGGTCTGGTTCAGCTGGAAGTTTCATCCTGCTCAACGGGAACAGTTCCTCTCTGCTATCCAATGGCAATTACAGAAAAGGCAAGCTTCAGTTCAATTTTCTGGTTTTCATACTTAGAAAATATTTGACTAACTGGGAAAAAAAAAAAGATTCTTTGGAAGTTTTTAATGGATTTGAAAATGATCCTGACTGTTGTGTATAAAATTAATTGATTGGTTGTGACTGGATTTGTGTGGGAACTGGTTGGGAACTAGTTGTTCTTATGCAACATGATCTCTGATGATGCAGTTTATCGCACCAGGCAACAACATAAAAAGAACTGGAATGAAATTATGACCTTTTTTAATCTCAATTTGTCCTATTTTATGTGCTGGTGCTGATAAACATGATTAAATTGAGGTGATTATTTTATAAACTGAAACAGTTCATAAAAGATGTCTAAGAAGTTAGAATAAAATCATGTAAATAGGGTCTGATTGTCCCTTTACAACCTATAGCAGGCTTTAATAATGTTTATCGACATGATGAAATATCTCTGTCTTTGTTCTCACACCATTCTGGGAAGAATGGAACATCTTTTTGTGTCCACATACCCCCTCCACCATCTGCGCATTGTTGACAACAATCCGCTATGGACATATTTCTTGTCCAATAGACACGCATGTTTACTACCCCCGCGAAACCCAGCGTCCAATCACATGAGAGATGGGCGGGGAAGAGGGCGTGGCTAGTGCTGCGTAGGGAGAGCGGCGGAGCAGCGAGTAACAGTGTTGTTGTGGCGCTTCGTGGAGGAGGAACATCTGTGATTATGACAGACAACCATGAAGAGAAATGGAAACATCGCGGGCTGAGATTTCCGAGTGCACCCACACGGATTTGGACTGGACGCAACAACCGCTCGGCTGCGTGATTTCCAGTCATTTCTCGGGTCATTCCCCTGGATTTGAAGTTACGGACTGTTTTGTTCCCGGAGTAAATGAAGACAAGGGGGCCTGAAATTATACAGACGTTGGGGGGAAGTTGGGTTAGCTGGGGGGGAAAAAACGTTACTGCTCGTTGAAATAACGCTACTTTATAGATTTTAGTTTGACTCTAAAGTCTCATTTTAACTCATTCAGGGTTATATCCCGAAGCTGTCTTTTATGTAAATTTTATTTTGATTGAAAGCAGCTGTGGGAGAGCTAGGCTAGCCCGCTAGCTCCCATGCAGAGCTAGCTTCTTGTTGCTACCAAAGCGTCTCCTGAATGAAAAAAGAAACGACGCATTTCTAGTTTGAGAGCGTTTATAAAAACAATTACCACAAAGCAATGAGAAGTTTAATCTAATTACTGACATGTTTTTGCTGCTTTTTTAGAGTTTCCAACCGGATTCAGATGGGAGTTATCAGTTTCTTCAATCGGTACTTAAAAGCAGGCTCAGCTTCAGTTTGATTACATAATGTCTTATTTACATCGGATTTTTTTCTCCCAGCGTGCACTACCTGTAATCAAGCTTCACAGTATTTAACACATTTATGACACCCACTTTATTTAAAAGTTTTAGCCGGAAATAGTGAAAAACAAAGTCTGCAGCTGGACCCACATCCATGTAGTTCATGGCAAAAACAGACTTTGTTTTGGATCAAGCCAGAGGGAAATAACATATTTTGAGCCTCCTGGGGTCAGAGGTGAAGATGGGCAGCCAGGGCAGCCCGGTGAAGAGCTACGACTACCTGCTGAAGTTCCTCCTGGTGGGAGACAGCGACGTGGGCAAAGGGGAGATCCTGGACAGCCTGCAGGACGGATCTGCAGAGTCTCCATATGCTTACAGCAGCGGTGAGTCACTGCTGGCCCCAAAACCTGCTTTTCTGATGGCTCAGGCTTTGGCAAAAAAGTCCTGAACATTCGCGCTGTGTGTGGATGTCACAGTGGGGGAGAGTAAACAATGCTTCTCATTCACACCCCAATGCAGCACATGATGCTCTGTTGTCTAAACCTGAAAACTAATAGTCAAAACTGGGTGTAATGTCCACCTTATCTGATTGATTTAAGGTGGAAACTATCCTCGGTGTTGTTTAGAGCAAAATTACTTCATGAATTATCACAAAAAGCTGCTTGGACTGTAGGTTGTAAATGTAACTTAATAAAATACTGAATGCATTTCTTTCTTTTCTCTGGATCGACACAAACTGGGGAAGGAAGATGCTCGCACTGTTTGATTAGGTCTGCTGTAATAAGCAATAAATCAATTAATCGCATGATAAATTAAAACAAACTCATTCCCATGATTTATAGTTTATCTCTTTCTGGATGACAGAAGTCTTCAGTCTGGTGATTTGGTCTCAACTAGCCTTTGTTTTTTCGTTTTTTTTTCAGGACAGACTTCTTTTTGATTTATTTTTATTATTTGCCTGGTCATTCATGCTATTAATAAAATTGCAATCAGATTTCCATAGGTATGGTTTACGTCTCCAAAGTGACTTATTTGGCAGCAAAGATGGCCGCCACAGCGCTCTGTTTATGGCAGTAAAGATGGCCGCCGCAGCGCTCTGTTTATGGTAGTAAAGATGGCCGCCGCAGCGCTCTGTTTATGGCAGTAAAGATGGCCGCCGTAGCGCTCTGTTTATGGCAGTAAAGATGGCCGCCACAGCGCTCTGTTTATGGTAGTAAAGATGGCCGCCGCAGCGCTCTGTTTATGACAGTAAAGATGGCCGCCACAGCGCTCTGTTTATGGCAGTAAAGATGGCCGCCGCAGCGCTCTGTTTATGGCAGTAAAGATGGCCGCCGCAGCGCTCTGTTTATGGCAGTAAAGATGGCCGCCGCCGTGTATGGCTGGATTTAAAGTTATTCAGCGTCGTCACCGGATCAGAACCAGACAAAGGAAGCTGATACAAAGAAAAGCCCAGTCAATAGAAACTGAAAGGTTTGACTGTGGAAGCGAACCAGTTTAAATGATCTGTCCCAGTTCGGCCTGCGTTCAAGGTGAAACATCCAGCTGGAAGGTGATTGGTGGCTAAAGAGGCTGAGTGGTGCAAACTGGAAAATGTGATTAAAAATAAACTGGGATATTTGGAAATTTGCTATTTGAGAAGTAGGTCATTAAAAAATGAAAGGTGTTGGAAATGGCTGGATGAATCAGCTGCTGATGGATGATTTCCATGGGGAAACCTGGACGGTGTGAAACACTTTGGCAGCTCAGAGGGAAGGAAGGCATTCAGGAATGCAGCGAACAGCTGGAGCACAGCTGGACAAACACTCAGACTAATTAATCCTAATTCCTCCTCATTACGTGTCTGATGTCAGTCAGGTGGTGAAACAGAAACAGTTCATTTGCTGCAGATGAGTCAGATTCTCTCCTCCTTTCTGCAAAAACAGTTCATGAAAAATACATCAGCCTGCAGGACGGCCGCTTTTTCTGCAGCGCCCCAGGATCTCCAGTAACCTACAATCTGTTCATTTTCCTAATCGCATCAACATAATGATTTATCTTTGATTGGTAAATGCTGAGCAGTGATTGAGCTGGAATGTTGTTTCTGTGACTAACAGAGGAAAAACCCAGAGTTTCCAGTTGTTTTTAGATGAAATCGCTCCGGATGACTGTTTGCGTTTGATACTGACTTCTGGACGTTTCTGGATAATTTCCTCGTTTCTCCACATAAATAAAAGTCGGATCGGCGTCTGAACCCGGTAGGAGGCAGCGAGGGAGATCAAACGGCTTCGTTAAATATGGAGGCTGAGCGGATCGCAGCTGAACGCGCTCAGAGACGGCGGTGCTATTGATTTCCATCAGCAGAGGGGCTGTGTGTGTGTGTGTGTGTGTGTGTGTGTTTCCTTCTGTACGCCCTGAATATTTCAGGAGAACAGATTCTGATTGGTTGAGGCTGCCCACAGGCTTTTATTGGTCCTGATTTTTGGGGTGCCAGTTGAAACATGACTCCCTACACTGTAAAAACACAAAATATTATCAAGTATCTGTCTAGTTTCTGGTGCAAATGTCTTAATACACTTGAAATAAATCAAAACTAACTTAAAAGGGACTTTTTTTTTAGCAAGAAACAGGAGCTTGTTTCAAGCCAATAATTCCTTAATTTAGATAAAAACAGATAATTTCTCATATAAGTGAAATAATCTACCAGTGGAACTAGTGGTTTTTATCAACATTTAGGAATTATTGTTTTGATTAAAGCTTTTATTTTAGCTAACACTCTCAACCTGTTCCAGGAATACAACAACAAAATCTAAAGACTTTCTGAGGAAATGGTCAGTATGCTGTAATGTCCCACTAAGGTTTTCAGAATTTAGTAGAATATTAGAAAGTTATGATCTCTCCCAGTATAAATCCTGTTTAACAATTTAGAGTAATTTCAGTTTAAAGTGATACATTTCAGTTTATCTGCTCCATAGATAATTTGACTTGGCTTCTGTTTTTTTCCTGACGCGTAACAATAACCACATCAGTTTTGCTTGCTGCTCCATCGTTCAGTTGTTTAATGGAGAAGTTTATTGGTGGCATTTATCGCTGGATCCAGATAAAACGGGAGCTTTAGTGGGTTTAACTGAGAGCTGGAGCTAAATAAAAAGCAGAATGTTCTTTAATCCTCTTTAAAGATGCAGCCAGACTGTTACTGCGACACTGATTTCTTTTTGCTTCTTAGAATTTGCTCTAGTTCTCATTGTTGTGTTTTTCCTACATGAGAAAACTGACTTATGCTTCCCAGAATGTGAGGAACCTCAAACTGTTCACCTGCATCACTGATTTGATTCATTACTGTACACAGAAAAACCACAGAGTTCATTTGGGTACCGACTCAGCAGTTCCTGTTCAGCAGAAATGGCAAAACAAATTAGTATTTTCATTATGGAAACTTTTTTTAAAACATTATTTGGTTGGTAGAATCAAAATATCATCTGCTTTAATATTTACTTGAATATGTCTGCTTTTTCAAACCATTTCACGTCTAAAGTTGTTTTTATGCTTTAATTTGGAAGAAATTTAAATGTAAAAAAGCAAAAACTTGATTGATGCGTCATGTTGGGGATCTCTGCCATCAGTATTTAACAAAATGATAAATAAAAACAAACGTAGGTACAGAAAATGGCCAGTTGTCTGACAGTGGAAGCTTAGAGACGTTACAAACCGGCACCCTACTGCAAGATTTAAAGGCGCTCTGAGCTCTAATCTGAACCAATGACAATCTTTCAGAGTTTGTAATTTCTGCTCTGGTTCTGAGTAATGCTAACTCAAACTCTTTACCATTTCATCTGCAGCTTCTCACAGCAACACGTTCTTTAGCCTTAACGAGTTGCATCCAGCTAATGCTACACCTGTTGGGGGTTAGTCTGACATTTTTCCCTTCATTTGTTTCAGTCACATGGAAGAAGTAGTTGCAGCTAAAGCTAAATGTCATGAGAAAATGTGAAGGAGAAACATTTAGTGCAAACAGCTACTAATTTAATGCGATATGCTGACGTCAGCAGATATGTTGTGCCGATATTTGACACGTTGAAAGTGGAAAAAATGCTATGAAAGTATTTTCGTAGCTGAGCCTGTGCTGTGGCCGTCGACTGCCTGCTTGGTCTGTGACTTGTACCATTAAAATACACACAGTAACTGCATTTAATCATATTTTATATTGAATCATATTTTTATTGAAGAAACACCAGATTAAAATGGGAAAAATAACAATATGGGCACTTTTATTGGTTTTCAAACCTCCCTAACTAGAATTTATCATGACAATGATAAATCAAATTCTTACTGTGATGAGAAATTTATCACAAAGTTTCCATCCAATTGACATGCGAATTTTGGTCGAACTTTGAAATGTTGGGGGGAAAAAAATGCGAACCAGATGTTTCCACCTGCTGGTTGAAGCGAATCAAGTATAATTTTGTCAGATGTTGACGCTACGCATGGCTGTAGTAAGACGGTATGTTTGCGGTCCGTCATTTTGACACCAGTTTTTAAAATTAAAGTGATGACATATTCAACTGCATTTCATTTGGTTTAATTGATATTCAGCAAGCTGAGCAGAGAATCCTCTTGGTGGAGTCGCACATCAAACAGACGAATAAATGTGAATCGTACTTAAATTATGAACATGGTCATGAATTGTTCACCTGCTCGAACTAATTAAATATGATGATCTGGATCCACGTTCTACTGGACACTGGGATTACAAGCAGCACTTTAGCCAAAGTTTTGAAATTCGGGAACATTCCTCAAATTGAAGCCATCAGAAGTCGGTAAACTCTGAACAAAGCGTCCTGTCCTAATGTGTCAGAAGACTCTGGGATGGGATTATTGTTATTAATATTATTGTTAACTGATTTAGTTTTCTCTGCAGTGTAGTCTGTTAAAAGCTGAAAACGTCTGTTTGTGAATTGTAATCTGTCAAAATGGCTGGTGGCCTTCAGATTTTCTCTTCACCATTTTAAAACAAACAAACGGTCGAAGGTAGAAAATGTTCCGTTAATGTCACGACCTCTAACATCTAATAAATGCACCTCAAAGTTAAATCTGCTCTAGTCTGAGTGCCGTCTGAGTTTTACGTTCTTTTCCTTTTGAATGGAAGCGGCTTCAATCGAAGACACCAGAGGAGAACATCGATTATCTGGGATTCTAAGTGAGGTCCGGCATTAAGAGGAAAGGCGGCTCTCGGACCGCCGCCCTGCACTCACTCCAATTCAATTAGGCTGCGAGCGCAGCACTTATGGCCAGCTGCAGCTTTAAGTTGCCTGGAAATTGGGAGATGTTGCTAACGCTGTTAGCCAGCAGCGGTGACCCGTCAGAACCTGAAGCAGTCGTGATGTCGTTTTAAAAACCCGACTGATGAGAAAATCCTCGTTGTAAAGCAGGTTGATGTGAGGATTCAACAGTTGTTTACCTGAAATAACAACTGCAGCAGTAATATTAAAACTTTATGAATTAATGATCCGTTTCTCTGTCAGCCAAAGAAGAACTTTGTTTTTCATGGCTGCAGACATTTTCTCTGACCTTCATAATAAATCATGTTCCCTTCTAACTTCCTCTTCCTGCAGCTTCATGTAGACACAGATAACCCAGTCCGCTCACTTTGGGAGGGAAATCAAACTGTACGCACTCATAAAAATTAATCCTCTACTTGCTAAGCATAAATTTGGCTGCATTTTAATTATTTATCTGAACCTCTTAGAAAGTTAGTGCTGCACCGATCAGAGGTTTTGTTTGTAAAACTCTGATCTGAGCTGATGGGACTGCTTTAATAATCAAATATTTATATGGCAAAATAAAATAAATATTTTCTAAAATAAATAAAAGCTTTTCTCTGCATCACTGGAAATCTAAAACCCAACGCAGGACTTTGTCATTCACTCTTTAGGATTCACAAGCAGGATTTCACTGCTTTCTTTTGTTTGTTTACAAATTGTAAAATATAATGTAATATTTACAATTACAGTAATATTTACAATCAAGTTGACTGCAGAGTCTGTAATTAATGGTGTTTTAATCAAAAACTGTCGTCAAAATAATCAACATTTTTAATTTAGAAACAATTTTTCCTGATAAATTACTTAAAAAATAGACATGAGCTCAACAACAGAAACATTTAAGTTTTAATTTATTCAGGTTATTCAACCATCTGATTTTTTCTTTGAGCAAATCCCTTAGAAGAAGCTAATATATTAGCTAATATCAGCACTAGCTAATGCTATTGCTGATATTAGCATTAGCTGCTACATGTTTAGCATTCAGATGCTACGTTAGGCGTGAATAGCTTTGCTGATAGGCTAGCTTCATTTAGCACAACTTGAACACAGGATCCACTGGGATCGGCTTCGAAACAGACGTTGACCCCCACTGGGTCGAGAGAAGCAGCTTCCATCGCTGTTGTTAGCGGATGTAGCCAGTGCATCAGATTTACAGACGTACCAGAAACGTACAACTAGAAAGGTTCCACTAGAAAAATTATTAAAAAAAAGACAAAGAATGAATGTAGTTACATTAAACATTGTAACAGGTGAAAATGTATTCAATTAATGAAAGCATTAAAGTCCCAGTTTGAGTCTTTAGATGAACCTTTTCCCAGGTTGGGAGCTCTGCTCTGCACCTGTTTGTCCTCAGGTGTTCATGTGCTTCATAAAAACCGCAGCAGCAGGTCGGCGCCTGCAGCAGGTCAGACAGGTTTGGCAGAGATCAGTTTTACTGAGTCAGCAGCAGTGAAAGTCAACATGAGTCACCTGAACAACATGGATGTTGTTTTGGAAAGTGAATTATTTTTAACATCCAGCTTCCTGTGAAAAATGCTGCGTCAGCGCTGGCTGATGAAACGTTAGCCGTCGCTTCGCTAGAAGAGAGTGAAGTTTTCAGCAGCAGCTGGTATTGGGGCTTGTTGACATGCTTTAGGTTGACAGGGCAGGTTTTCCCCCAGAAAACGTTCTAAGCCCGGTGGCGGGCTGCTGGAGGAACGCCATTTTTTAAGTTTAAAATGTCTAACATTGGCAGGAAATTTGAAAATATGATAACGTGTTATTGGAAGATTAACACCTGAAAACCAACTATAAAGTCTTAAAGGCAAACATTAAAAACAAACTGTAATAAATAAACAATGCTTACCCTGGTGGGGGGACAAGTAAAGCCTGGTGGCCCGCCAGGCTTATAGTCCTCATTTAAATGCTGCGGCGTTTAAGTGCTTCCTGCTGGTGCTGAGTCACTGTTTTCCTGACGGACGTCTCCGTGTTGCTAACAGCAGCTTCTGTCTCTCTGCAGGGATCGACTATAAAACCACAACGATCCTTCTGGACGGCAGGCGGGTGAAGCTGGAGCTGTGGTGAGCGAACACCAACCGTTTCTGGATTGTTTAAAAACCTTTAAAAAAAAGGAAAATGGTGGTCAACAAAAACTGGTGCTGGACCCGAAAGGATTCAGTTTCCATCACGTTTCTGGAGGAAATATTTTCCAGAGAGCCGTTTGGTCATTGAACCAGAAATTGAGATTTCATTTTTGGAAAATGTTTTTGTTTTTTTGTTTTTTTCCACCAATGCGCTCTTTGGGTTTCTTTAGTTCAGACGTCAACATACCAGGGCAGCCATCTTGTTTTACAGCTTCTACTTTGAATTCAGGTCAACTCTACGACTGAATATTAAGATTTTTTTTTTAATTACAGGGATAAAGTCATAATATTTCCAAAATACAGTTGTATGAAAATAGAATCAAAGTAATACATAGATAAACTCATATTACCAGAAAAAAGTAACGATTTTATGAGAAATCCAACACAAATATAACAAATTTTAATGAGGAATGTTGAGCATCTTGTGACGTTGTTATACTTTGTAAGTATTACAAATAATGCTTAAAAGAAAATGTTCATCTTTTAGTGTTGGCATCAAATCAGCAGCAGAACTGAAGCGATTGAGAAACCTGGGTGTGAACTGCTCACGTCGGGTGTTAATGGTTCCAGCTGAGCCTGTTGCAATAAGCAAATCAATTAACTGCATGTTAAATTAAAACAAGCTCTATAATTTCTATTTCCATGATAAAAGTCTTCAGTCTGGTGCTTTGGTTTGTTTTTGAAAAAATGTATTTTGTTGTTTTGTTTGTATATTTAAAATGTCTTCCAGTTCCAGTGTTAAATATTTACTAGAATGTAAAGTTTACTGATCTTTGAGAATGAGTTCCTGCGTTATCGCTCCATTGCTGATGTGTTCCCGCCTCGGCGTCGTGCTGACGCCCTGCGCTGCTCCACAGGGACACGTCGGGTCAGGGTCGGTTCTGCACCATCTTCCGCTCGTATTCCCGCGGCGCTCAGGTGAGAGCTAGCGCCTGCTAAGCTAACGTTTAGGGACGTTTGACTCGTTCTGACTCTGGTGACTCCGTCTCTCCTCAGGGGATCCTGCTGGTGTATGACATCACCAACCGCTGGTCCTTCGACGGCATCGACCGCTGGATCAGGGAGATCGACGAGGTGAGAGACGCTGCACCAGTAACGGCCAAACAATCAAGGGTTTTTCTGCTCATTTCTGAAAATCCTCCCGTTGTGATTCCTGCAGCCTGAAATTACAGATTTTTTTTTTCTGCTTCAGTAGCTGCTACAGAAGAGGGTAATTTTTGTATTAGATTACTCACTTTTTCTTTTTGCTTGATTGTTATAATCATTTATGCCCTGGCTAATAGCAAATATAGATCTCAGGTAGTGTTAGATGTTTCTCCCTCTTTCTGTTGCAAAAGGTTTTATGCTGCATTAAACAAAATATTCGATGCAAAGGAACCTGAGTGATGAGATCAGGATCAGGAAAAACTTGTGATCTTTTCTGCTGCTGCGCTGTGAAGCTAAACGACACAAACAGGGAATTCCAGCCTCTTGCTTTGTGTCCTTCCTGCTGACATGGAAACAAAGAGGATGTCTGCTGCATCGGTGTGTGTGTGTGTGTGTGTGTGTGTGTGTGTGTGTGGTGGTATTTTTGGTCTGTGGAATGTGGGCTCCAGTTCTGCTTTTCCTGCTCCACCTCGGCTCTCCTGGCTCTTCTGACACCTTTAATGGACGAAACAAAGCAGAAATATTTTAAAGTGTGATAATACCTGACGGTTTAATTCTCTGCATGAAGCCTGAATTTAATCTTTTAAAAATGTCCTGACCTGCAGATCTGCTTTGTTTTTTCTAGACTTTTAGACAGTTTGATGTCATCTAACGATCTTTTTCCAGTAAATATGGATTAAACTTGGCATTTCTGAGCCAGTTGTGGATTTAATGTACAAAATATAAAGTGCCTCTTCTAGCAGGATCTAAATGAATCATAAAATAATTAGTTTCTGTGTTGTAATTGTGAATAAATGTTAAATATGATGAGACCGATCTTCAGTTTGGTTATGCAACCTGTCTGAATTGTTCCTGAGTTTTCCTGATGCTCTGTGGATGTCGACTCTCTGGGCCTGACGGCGCCTCACCGGCAGCTTTTAGACGACTTTTCTGCTGCAGCTGATTTCAGATTAACCAGATTCTGCTGAGCTGAAATCATCTGCTGTACAATGGCTGCTGGAAAAGGAGAGAGTTTTGTTGTTGACTTGCCATCCAGAAACCACTTGCTGCGTTCTTGTTGATTGTGCAGGAGGCTCCACTTCTGCTTTTCAGAAATGTATGGTTTTATAATTGTGCATTGATTTGCGAACATTTTCATGTGTGAGAGTAAACGTTGAGTTGGGGGCGTGGCTTAGAAGCAGCTTATTTGGATTTAAAGTGACAGAGCCCTAAAATAGCTGAAAACGCAGAATAAAATCTTATTATCGAGGATTTTGTGCACAAAATGTTTTGTATGTATAGGCCATGGATCTATCCTAACCTGTTAAGAGAAGCATAATTTGTCACCATTAAAGGGATATTTCACTTTTTCAAAAGGCTTTTAGACTTATTCTCCATTAATTCTGGTTCTTTTTTTCTGTTTTCTATTTATATAAAGACATAGAAACATTTTCCATCCTTTATTTTGGCTCCTTAGATTGAGAGAAGCTTGACCAGTGAGTTACTGGACTGAACGATTCTTTGCTGGTTATTGAAACCTCCAAAGGAAATGCAGAGTCTTTTGTTTCAGTCAGGCAGAGACCTGCAGCTTGTCGAGTTCATACCAGACTGACCGGCTGCGTTTTGTTCCCAGCATGCACCGGGCGTGCCGCGGATCCTGGTCGGG
This sequence comes from Girardinus metallicus, assembly GCA_903067095.1. Taxonomy (NCBI): domain Eukaryota; kingdom Metazoa; phylum Chordata; class Actinopteri; order Cyprinodontiformes; family Poeciliidae; genus Girardinus; species Girardinus metallicus. The sequence goes on from CAEGAE010060342.1 coordinate 42,728, forward strand.
AACCGGCTGCACCTGGCCTTCAAGCGGCAGGTTCCCACGGAGCAGGCCCGGGCCTACGCCGAGAAGAACGGCATGACCTTCTTCGAGGTCAGCCCGCTCTGCAACTTCAATGTGATCGAGTCCTTCACGGAGCTGTCGCGCATCGTCCTGATGCGGCACGGCATGGAGAAGTTCTGGAGGCCCAACAGAGGCGAGTGGGCCGAGGGGGGCGTTGCTTAGCGGCTCAGGGTCCAGCAGCTAAACCTTTGATCAGTTCAGAGTTTTTAAAATGTCTTTTTTTTTTTTGCTGTGTGACTCCACAGCCTCGCTCTGATTACGGCAGTTAAAATGGTTTCAAAATGGCAGCGTTATTGTTTATTCCAATGATTTCTGTAACATTTTACTGGTAGTCAAGGCGACAGGTTTACATGTTCTGCTGCTGTGTGAACGAAGCCGCAGCTTGGCTGCTTTTTTCAGCCATCCGGTCCTGTGGTTCTGACCCGTTCTGACCCGTCTCCCTCCCGCAGTGTTCAGCCTGCAGGACCTGTGCTGCAGAGCCATCGTGTCGTGCACGCCCGTCCACCTCATCGACAAGCTGCCGCTGCCCGTCGCCATCAAGTCCCACCTGAAGTCGTTCTCCATGGCCAACGGCATGAACGCCGTCATGATGCACGGACGCTCGTACTCGCTGGCCAACCCGGCCGGCGGCTCCAAGGCCAACAGCCTGAAGCGCTCCAAACCCGTCCGCCCGCCGCAGAGCCCGCCACAGAACTGCACCCGCAGCAACTGCAAGATCTCCTAGGAGACGGCGGAGAGACGTTTCACTGAGGGCGGAGAGCCGGACCGCAGGGGCGTCACTACATGTACAGAACCTCGCCGCTCTCCTCCCGATAAGCTAACCAACGTTTCACACTACAGAACCACAGCAGACTCCGGTCCAGGCTCGCTTTGGTGCCTTGATCCACGTTTTCTCACTAACGCAGTCCGGCTCCACTTCCACTGGCTCCCAGGTTCTGGTTTTACGTTTATGGTTTTTATTTCTCGGTTAATCGAAGCGTTTTGAGTTCTGATTGGACGAGACTTTAACTGGGTCAGACGGTTCTGTTTACTTCAGGTTTATCTTCTCACTCGTCTCTCTCTTTTAGACCTGATCATATTCAGTATTTTTGTTAGACATACCTCGGATGAGCTCCTTCCTGTTCCCGACCCAGTCGGAGAAACTGGACGGGTTCAGACAGAACCGGGCCTTATTGTCGGTAAACTGACCCGTTTTAAAGTTTTTAGGTTTGTTTTTGCCTTCATCTGCTTCACTTTGAATCTGAATGGTGAAATTTCAGATTTTATCAGTTTGGGGTTTTTTTTAGTTTCAGTGATGAAGAAAAACTATTTATTTAAGTCAAATGAAGCCAAAACAGTCGAGTTTCACTATTTTCCCGTCCAGAATGAAAATTTAAAAATATTTTAAATCCTGATGTCTCCGTCTTTCCTTCTTTCCTTCCTTATTTCCTCTCTGCGCTGTGTTCAGGTGCTGTAGGACGTTTCACTCGCTGTTCACTGCAAAAACACAAAATCTTACAAAAGTTTCTGCTCTAGTTTCCATATTGTCAGTTTTGTCTCATTTCAAGCTGACAGGTTATTTTCTGAATCATATGTGAGAGTTTCAGTCAATAATTTTTTAATGATTTTACTAGTTCCACTCAGATTATTTCATTTATAAAAATTTCCATGTAATAAGTGAAATAATCTGCCTGTGGAACTTGTACTGTTAACTACATTGAATAATTACTGACTTAAACAATCTCTTCTATGTTTTGAAAAATGACCTGATAGTTTTTCTTATTTCAAGTCGACTCAGATATTTGCAGTAGAAACAGGAGAAAAATCTTGGTAGGATTTTGTGTTTTTGCAGTGCGCTCGTGCTCCAACCAGTTGGAACATGTGAGTTTTTCCGAGCCGCTGCTTTTCATCGGATCGGATCTCCCCGGGGATCCGTCGCTGTTGTCTTCTTCTTCTTCTTCCTCCCTGTGATCCGCATCGCCGCCTCCGCCTGCCGTCCCATGATGCCTTGCTGTTTAATATTAGATGCTCTGCAGGGCTTCGTCTCCTCTTTTCCTGCTGCTGCCGCTTTATTTTCTCTTCATTCAATGTTTTCCTGCAGGTTCTGATCGATAAGTCCTGCTTCTTCTGACCCGGTTCTGCTTGTTCTTGAGATGCAGACACTAATCTTCCCGATCTGGTTCTGGTTCTGGCTCGTTGTTTGTTTTGATTCTGTAAAAAAGGATCCAGGAATCGTCCTGTTTTACGGAAAAGCTGCTGTTCCAGCACAGATCTCACTACGACCCGTTCTGTGACCCGCCGACCCGTTCCGTGACCCGCCGACCCGTTCCGTGACCCGCCGACCCGTTCCGTGACCCGCCGACCCGTTCTGTGACCCGCCCACCCGTTCTGTGACCCGCCCACCCGTTCTGCTGCTGTTCGCTCACCTGAGTCACGTTTCCCTCTTCAAATTGGTGTCAAATGTTTGTGCTGCAAAAATTTGTTTGTTCTGCTTTTGCTTTGAATACATTAAAGTTTAAAGGTCAACCTTTAAACCTAACAAATTGGTGTCAAACGTTTGCGATGCATTTTAATAAATGTTTCCAGAGGTCATGAAAGGTCAAATATTTGTCCTGCAAAAGTTTTGTTTGTGCTGCCATCATTTTAAAGATAGTAATGATTTTTGTTTGCGGCACAAACGTAACGGAGTTGATTGACGCCAAATGTGATTTTGCTCATGTTTGGGGGCCGGTTGCCCTTTTGACCTTCAACATTTCATTCATGTCTTCAAAACAAAAGCAGCACAAACAACGTTTTTGCAGCACAAACAAAGCACCAAATTTGTTTGAAGAAGGTGGGCTTGGGGTGCTGGTTGACCTTTCGTGACACCTCTAGAGACATTTATTAATATCTTTAAAACAATAACGGCACAAATACTTTTGCTGCACAAACTCTCCTGTTCATTCACGACTCGCTGAAACACGATGTTTTTAAATTATTGATTGTACAGTTCAAGGCAACGTGTATGAAAATACTTTTTCACAATAAATCTGTTGAATGTCTGAGTTTCTCTTTTAATTTTCAACATTTCTGTTTATTCTGCGCTGTAATGAGTTTATGGGAGAATGCTGCCACCTGCTGGACGCGCCAGGAATGAAAAAGGTTTCTGCTGAACTTTCACTTAAAACTACCTGTTCTGGTGTTTAAATAACACAATTAAACAGATGGGTTTGTTTCAAGGTTGTTGTTTTTTACAGTAATAGTCATAGTTGTGGAAAGTTGAGTGGAGGGAAAACGGTTGTGATGCAAAATCAACTCTCGTACTTATTCTGTTTCCTACATCCTTTTCTTGCTCTCTTCTTTTTGTGTAACCGTGGCAACAAGGTGTTCTTACTACTGTGAGCAGCTGATTAGCATCTCAGAAACTCAAATAATACCTGAACTTTCATTTAAGGTTTTGCTCGTTCATAAAACCTGACGGGTCTGAACTACAACGAACAATCGGGTCTAAAGAGATGATCATTAAGGCTGACTGGTCAAGGGTCAGGAAACCCTCTGCACACCCCACACATCCTGGACACAAACCTAGCTCTCGCTTTGGTTGCACAAGGTCCAGATGACCCCTGAGAAAATTAGAAACGAAGGTGTTCGTCTTTTAGATTAATTTATATGGAGATAGAATCTATGGGTCACTTAAAATACTAAACAATTAAAAGATTCGTTGTATTTTTATTCTATTTTTATTTTTTATTCATTTGTTTGTGCTGTGCCAAGATTAAAAATTGCTAATTTTGTCTCAAACCTTTGATAAAGTTCCTGCGGTTCCCTCTCCGGTACGCCAGGTGGCAGCACCGGCCTTAAGGATTCGGAAAAGCAAGACCCTAGTCTGCAGTTTAATATCGGGTTTAGGTTTTAACGCCACGAAGAATTCTTCCAAAGCTGCAATTTTTCCCATAGTAAAGTGTCTCCGCCCGCGTCATGTCCAGCATCCAGCTGCTCCGGGTGCTGGTGACCGAGCGGCTCTCCGCGGCCGCAGATGAGATCTTCGAGGCGGTGAAGAAAACCATTTCAGACTATGAGGAGGAGCTGCTGCTCTCCAAGCAGGAGCTCCACCGGCAGCGGAGGATGCTCCAGGTGGCGGCCGCGTCTCCAGGCCTTCCAGGTGGACACTCGGGTGCGTGAGGCCTCGGCGGGGTTTTAAACACGGGCCTCCGGGTGGAGCTGCGGCTCCGTCTAATTCCCGGACCTCAAGCGGCTGGAGGCCCGTTATCGATTTCTGTTTGACTAAATTTACACAATAGAATCGGATTTTTGTCCAGTTTCTCCTCTTGCTCATTTATGCTAAAAATAATGATATTTTTTCCCAAATTTGACACCGAAGCTCATTAACGGAATGACTTTACTCGTTTTTATGACTTTTATGTCATCACTGTCCCAAACTCCATTTGCAAACCGTTATAAATCAACTATGTTTTGGTAATTGCCTAGAACAGAAGTCTAATAAGTTTTTAAAACCTATAATTTACATTCTGAGTCTATTTTTAATCACGATGCACCTTTTAATAAAGAAATAAACAACTTTCTCTTTCCAGATGTTCAGGAAATTAAAACGGTAACTAATTAAAACTCCCCGCAGTTAAGCAAAGTCACTTTTAAAATAAAACATGAAAATGCACGAAATTACTGCAAAGTCTGCAGATTTGTTCCGAGACAATTTCACCTTGAAGCGGCTGTAAAGACGTCGTGTTAATAACATGTTATTAACTTCAGAAAGATTGTAGATGTTTGGCAAAACATGAATATTGATTATTTTTGTGGTTCAAAAGATGCATTTTCTATTGATCTGAAGCAGCGAGGCCTGTCTCAATAAGCAATAGATCAATCAGTCGCATGATAAATTAAAACGAGCTCAGTCTTTTCCATTTGCATGATTTATTATTTTTCTCTTCTCTCTATTTCTTCCAGAATCTGGATTGTAAAAGTCTTCAGTCTGGTGAAGACCAGACCAAAACCAGCCGGTTTTGAAAACAGACTCCAGAAGTCATTTTATTTGTTGTTTTATTTATTTTGAAATGTCTTCCAGTTCCTGTGTTCATTTGTACTCAAAGTTTATTAATCAGTCCAATACCATTATATTACTTGAAAATGGTGTCAAAACAACAATACTGTTTTTTATTGCAACAACTTTTGGGAAAATGTATCGTCCAGCTCCATTTATTATTGTGACAGGCCAAGGAACAACTTTTATTGTAACATTTGGTTTTATGCATTTCCCTGCAGAGGAACCCCAGCTGACGCTGTGCGTCTGGGATGAGGACTTCACCTCTGACCATCAGCAGAAAGAAGAACCCAACGAGCTGGAATGGAGCTTGGACACAAACCGCGATCCGTCCAGCCCCGGTGGGCGGAGTCAGGAGATGGAGGACAGCAGCATCATCAAGGTCAACTTCATGCCTCCCTTTGTCAGAAACATCAGCAGTGCAACAGAGGTCAGCGAGGCGATGGTTAAAGAGGAAGAGGAGGATCCTCTTCCGAGCACGTCGACGCAGCCGGACGCTGCCGATGGCGCCTCAACGAGCTGCTCTGATGCTGACAGTGAGGAAGAATGGAGGGCCAACTCCCAATCCAAAGGCAAACGTAGCAATAAGAAGAAGAAGAAGAAGAAAAAGGTAGCAATGCTGAAGATTAAGCTTCCTCGTCTCCCTGTGGCTCCTAAACTCAACCCGACCAAAAAGAACAAGACTCAGATCTGCTGCCAAGTCTGCGGCCGAGCCTTCCTGCTCGCTGTGTCGCTGGTCAACCACATGGAGGCGCATTCCAAGGATGTCTGCGGTGTGTGCGGCGAGCGCTTCGACAGTGAGGAGTGCTTCGACGCCCACCTGAAGACGCACGTGAAGGCGGAGAGCTGCAAAGTCTGTGGGAAGTGCTTCTCGAGCTCCAGCGGCTTGGAGGTCCACATGAGGATCCATACAGGAGAGAAACCGTTCGTCTGCAGCGAGTGCGGGAAGCGCTTCACCACGCGGGCCAACATGCTGCGCCACAGCCGGATCCACACTGGGGAGAAACCATACACCTGCACAGTGTGTGGCCGCAGCTTCAATGACTACACAACCCTGAAGCGCCACCTGTTCGTCCACTCCGTGAAGAACAGCAGCCTCTGTGAGTCTTCGCCAGAAAACGGTGGCAGGAAGAGTCCACCGGTAAGGAAACCACGGACGGCGTGTAAGGTCTGTGGCTTGACGTTCCACTCTGTGCTCTCCCTGCTGAATCACAGCAAGCGGCACGACACGGAGCTCTGCTGCGTGTGCGGGAATCACTTCGACTCGCCAGAGAGCTTGGTGGGTCACCTGGACTCCCACAAGAACGGGAAGGAGTGCGAGGTGTGCGGGAAGTGTTTCGACTCGCAGGGCCACCTGGAGATCCACATGAGGATCCACACCGGGGAGAAGCCGTTCCCCTGCGCCGAGTGCGGGAAATCCTTCACCACCCGGCCTCACCTGGTGCGCCACAGCCGGATCCACACTGGTGAGAAACCCTACACCTGCAACTTCTGCAGCAAAAGCTTCAACGACTACACCACCCACAAGCGCCACCTCCTGATCCACATCAAAGACTGCAACCCAGGAAGCCCAACTGCGACGCAGAGCGAAGAGACTGACTCGTCTACACCACCAAAACGCCCGCAGGTGGCGTGTAAGGTCTGCGGAGTGACCTTCCGCTCCATCGTCTCTCTGGTGAATCACGCTAAGACCCACACCTCTGAGCTCTGCGGTGTCTGCGGGAACCAGTTCGACTCCGAGGAGAACCTGAAGCTCCACCTGAAGACCCATCTCAGCAAGCGGGTGTGTGACGTCTGTGGGAAGTGCTACGACTCGCAGGGCCACCTGAAGGTGCACCTGAGGGTTCACACAGGGGAGAAGCCGTTCAGCTGCAACTACTGCGGGAAGTCTTTCAACTTCCGGCAGAACATGCTGCGGCACGCCCGGGGCCACTCAGGGGAGAAACCACACATCTGCACGGTGTGCGGCCGCGGCTTCAGCGACCGCAGCTTCCTGACGCAGCACCGCAACACACACACCGGGGAGAAACGCCACCGCTGCCAGGTGTGCGGGAAGACCTTCAACCGGAAGACCTACGTCCGGCTCCACATGATGAAGATTCACACTTCAGAGAAGTCCCGGAAAAAGCTGGAAGACTGAGCCAGAACTTCCAATCCAGTGGAGAAGTTTAGTAATTTAGGAATAATTGGTGTTTGTTCATTTCTGACCGTAGATTAATAACTGTGACAACATAAGAACAAACGTACTGAAATCTCCTCAACTTATTTTATATGAAGGATTTTAATTTGTTTCTTTTAAAACCAGGAAAAGACTCAGTGTCGTCCTCTTTAAAATGAGACAACATGGGGGGAAAATCCAAAGATTTAAAAGACTTCCATAAAACAGACCTGATCCTTGAGACGCGAGTGAGATTCCTTTTTAGGGTGGCCCGGTTCTGATCCATCATATCTAGATCTGCTGCTTCTCTGCATCAATAAGATTCGGTTTAAATCGGTTCAGAAGCCTCTTCCAGTCGGATCCAACCGGACCCTAAGCTCCTCCTGGCCTGGAATTCTGTGAAATGAGAAATTTTAGTTGAACTATCAAGATATTAAGACTAAAAAGATTTTATTTCTCTTTTATGGACTTAATTTGGATTGTGATTTTTTTTAAATGTTTCCCCGTAAAATGGATCCAATTTAAAAATAATCATTTTTTTTATTCCAGACTCCTGAAATAAAAAGAATTTGAATAAAATATGATGTAATGTGGTGATTTGTAAAGGAAACAGATTAAGCAGCTAAACCTTGTTAGCCAGGAGCAGCAAGGTTGAGACCAGAACCAGGACTTGGTTCTGAAGTCTGAGCGGTGCTGAAAACACTTTCTGACAAGGTTCTTGTTCCGTTAATGCCACAAGTTTTAGTTCTCCCAAGGTCCAAAAACAGCTTTTCGTTCAGCTTCATGTCTGGACTTTCACTAGGCCGTCACAACGGATTGATTCTGTTCTGTTTCAGCCGCTCTGTTGTAGATTAGATGTTGTGTTTTGGATCAACTTTCCTTTGGTTGTTGAATCTAATGATTTTGACCTGGAGGTCAAATCAGCCCAGTGGTGTCTCTCTCCAGGTTTTAGACGTGTCTCAGCTGATTCAAGTGACTGAAAAGCTGAAGCTAAAGACCAATTAAGTAATACAAGTGTGTGGAATGGGAAACGTGCCTAAGCAGCCTAAAACCACAGACGTTTTGCTGTCAGTAGCATGTTGACCATCAGTTACATGCTAGCTAGTAAGCAAACAGCTCTGCGTATGCTAAAATCATCTTAAATTAGTTAAAATTATGTCATTGTCATGTGAGCTGCCTGTAGCATGTTGACTAACTGACTTTCTCCATTCAGTGCTAAAAGCTAAAAGGTTAGCTTTTATATCAAAACTAGCTAAGATGCTCCAGTAATATACTATATTTAGTGTAAAAACAGCAATGCAACAGTGAAAATTAGCTAAAATGCTAAGGTTAGCTTAAATGGTAACACTAGTTATCACTATTATATTGACTAACATTCAGTAAGCAAACAGTGTATAAGTGAAAACCAGCTGCAGCGTTAAGGCTCTGTAAAATGTAATCAATATAGCATGTTGGCTAACACTGACTAGAGTTTCCTCCAGTGTCTGGGCTCTTTGCACGGCAGCTTCCGCGTTCGGGGAAAAGCGGCTCGGTCGTTTCCGGTCTATTGGAAATGGCATTTTACCCTCGGAGCCTGCAGGGTTTGGCCAAGGTAACAATTAATGATGAACTTCGATCCGAAGCCCCAACAAGTGAACTGGAGAACGGTTTTAAGATGTACGCCTCATTATACATTCATGGATATGAATGTAAGTTTTACTTTATGGCTAACATTAACTACAGCTTATGCTAGTAGGCAATATTCTCTGACATTTTTATTGTAAAAATGTGCTATTTAAGTATCTAAACATTTTAATCCATTCTAACGGATAATGTTTTTACCTTATTTTGTACTTACATTCAAGTATATGTGTTCATTGTCGTTAGTGTCAGAGACCAAGTAACGGGTTACGGTTCGGGCTTTTAGCTTCTGAACCATGATGAAGCACAACAAGCCCCACAGCTCAACAGTAGAGCAGCTCTGGTGTCAGTTTGACTTCGGCTGGTAGTTCAGGCTCAGAGTTGTTGTGCTGCCGTGTTCCTGAAGGTCTCCGTGTTCTTCAGTTTGGTTCCTTCTGCGTGTTTCCTGTGAAGAGCTCAGACAGGACGGTGTGTCCAGCGGTGTGTCCAGGCGGATCGGTTCTCGTCTGGCTCTGCTCTGCTCTCTCGGTCCCGTCACTCGCTCTTTCAGGCTGAATACAGAAGTGATTCCATGCAAGGAGGCTCCTTTATTTACCATCCGTCTCCCCAGTAGTTTGAGGCTGAAGAAGCCGATCCGGAGTGAAGTGAAGGCTGCAAGCTTTGCTGTGCGGCGTTAGCTTTAGCTGGTAGCGACGGATATTTACAAGCTATTGTCTTAATTCAGGACCGCTTGGAAATCCATGAAAACTTGAAGCCCATGATATCAGGAAGTCAACAATGTTCATAGTGTTGCTTTATTTGCATCTGAAATACGACTTGGTCTTTTCTAGCTGTCATGGTAACAAAGCGGAAACAAGAAAGCCGCATTTCGCTCATGCGGATGTGACGTCAGCGCCATACGTGCAAAGAGCTCTATCCACCTTATTCCTAACTCCCATGAGGCTTTGCGTGATTTATGGGTGCGACGTAAGAAGCTTGGCGGGTTAGTCAACTGTCTGCAGTGTGTGTCTGCAACCACAAGGTGGCAGTAATGTACCAGCTGGAACAGCCACTTGTGTAACATCAGCAGCTTTTCTACTCAGCGTTTTCCTTCAGGTTGGACGGGCGCTGAGTGGGTCAGAACCGCTTAGGTTGAGTAAATAAATCTCTTACTGGTTAATACAGGTGGACCCAGTGTAGGTCCTTACTGGGCCCAAAAGGGGTTTAAAGGAAATCACTTCACACTGAGCCACATGGGTCCAGTTTTTCTTGTCACTCAACATGATTTGATTAAATAACACATGGGGCCCACTTCCTGCCCGTCTTGAGACCAACAACTATAAGTTTAATACATTTTCTTTTCAGTCTCAATCCCACAACAAACTGGAAATTATGAGGAACGATGTGATCGGACTGAATCATAATTATATAATTCTTTTATCATGCAGTTTCACACTATTAGCATTAATCAACCACACTGTTCACAATTCTAAGACTTTATTTTTTGTAGGTCAAAGTGATACACAATGGTTTTCATTATCCAAATATAGAAAAATATATTTGACTGAATCAATCCGGTCGTGTTTTTACTTGTAGCCGTGATGATGATGGGCTGGGACCACTTTGGGGTTAATGAACCCCAGGATGGTGATTCGACTGGGATCCCAGACGCAGTCTTCCTCCAGGCCGCTTGGCACCATCCCACAGCTGGCCGGCACCCAGGCGGTGTCGTACCCATGGTTATGCCAGGTCTTCTGCAGTGGGTGCCCCTGATAATCGATGCGTTTCACCTTCCCCACGTTGACTTTAACCTTGATGACCACCTTGCCTTCTTCAGGAAGACCTATAGGATAGCGACTGGCTTTCTGCAGGTCTCTACTGAGGTAGACCCCGCGACCGAGCATCCCGTCTGTAGACTGACGGAAACCACTGGTGCGGATGCTGTTGGCGCTCGCCTTGGTGGTGCCATGATACATGACGTAGGTTTGGCCGTCAGTCGGCTGCGGGGTGACCAACCGAATCACTCCAGGAGGAAGATAGAAGTCATCTTCAGCCCACTCTACTCTGCTCATCGTGGTGTCAGACTGCCTGCAGAAAAGGAGGTGAAACGTTTAAATTCATTCATGTATTTTATGATTAAATGGTCAAAAATTATACCTGTTACTATAGTTTTATGTTCTACAGTTTTTCTTAAACTCAATGACAGTTGAACATTTTGCCTCATTTTATAACAATGTTGCTCCTGAGAAAAGAAAGTTTAAAAGTTTCAATTAATAACCACTGAATGCTACAACTCCGCCACCTGCTGGAACAAATGGGTACCTGCAGGCTGCTGGTTACTGTCACAAGAACAATAATCATGCAGGAGATCAGAGTAACAAGTTACTGCTTAAAGTAACTTTAAATGTGGTTATTCTACAAAGTAAGTTTTATATTTTGTAATGTTTCTGTGACTAACTTCACTGCATGAATAAGAAACATGTTTTAACCAAAAATACACAAGACACTTAAAGTTTGTTAAAGTGAGACCTCCTGTCTCTACAAAATCTTTGTTATTCTAGTGTTTTTTTAATCTGCAAATCTTGTTGCATTTGAAGGCGAAGTGAACAAACAGCATAACCTTAAAAATAATTTTTACCCTGTTCTGAAAACATCACTGCTTTAAATTGCGATTATATTAAGAACTTTTTTCTTTCAAAACGATTTTTTCAGTTTAAAATTTAGTTAGTTTTTATCTATTTGTATAAATGTTTTTTGTTTTTGCCCATAACTTTATATATCTGTTTGTCTGTTGACTTAATTTTGAATATCAAAGTGAAAGTGAGAACAAATCGAACCTCATGTCTGCAGAAAACACTTTAGGAACTTAATCAGTTACAGTAAAGACAACAGCTTTGCTTTGAAAACAGCATTTCATCTTTCAGTTTAATCAAATTTTGCTAAAATGATCAAATAAATCCCAGATTTCTGCTGCTTTTGTTTCTCTTTAACTCAGAAAAAGGTTTTGTCGTCGTGTCCTTTAAACGTCAAACCGTTTTTATCTTTCAGGAAGTTTGGTTTTGAACGTTTGCTGATCATATTTCCTGTTTAAATTAAACAATTTTAGAGAAATATTAAAGTTTGTGGCCTTTGACTCACCGCTGTTTGTGTCCGTCTCGGTGTGAAGCCAGAATCTCGTCCCGCTTCTTATAAAGACTTCAGGAGGAAACTGAGCAGGAAACTCCAAATACGGACCTGCTTTGTTTCACTTTTGTTTCTCCTGTTGGGTGTGTTTTAGGTGTGGTCGGCCAGGTGTAGCTTTCATTTCTGCCAGATACAAATATCGTAGATGTAACGGGACTTTTCAAGACTTTCCTGTTTTTTTAAAACAGTCGAGCGAGTTTGGATGTTTCTGATGTGCAGGAACAAATGAGTTCCAGTAAAACACACCTAATCCAGCCCAGCCAGATTTCAGGTTTAAGTTTCATTTTCCGTGAATGATCCCAACGACTCGCTCAGAAATTAGGGTCATGAGACGGAGGCCTCCAAGATAAGGATTTATGCACCGACACGCCTGAAAAACGTGAATATTGTGAAGAAGTTCAGTAAGTTTGTCTCTTATTTCAGAAAGTAAAACTTATACATATACATGTACAGTCAAAAAGCAAAACTCCAGGTATAATAACATACCTGTTATAATGTTACAGCAACATTATAACAGGATGTAAAGCTAATAAAAGCCAGTTTTATATGATGCTGCCTCTTTAACCCAAAGGTACAAAAAGCTGCATGTTGTTCCTGTTGGTGATTAACCAGCAATCTCCCCTGACCTTTAACCCACAGAAACTCCCCACGTTCTCACTAAGCGAGTTTTATTATATAAAATGCTGAATCTGTCCAGCTGAGAGAAAATCCACAATAATTTTATATTCCATTTCAGCCAGTTTGTATTTGTGTGCTTATTAAACCATAGAAGAAGAACAGCTGCAACAAATCAACAAATGTTTTCTGCCCTTTCATTATGACTTTTCAAACTCCCAGAAAACCTTTTGTTGTCGTCGTTTAAATGACTATAATTAGAATCATTTAAAGTGGGTCAGGCGGGGCCTTGACCCCGCGACCTCTTCATTAGAGTCAACATGTCGACTGTCACCAAACTGAAAACTGCGACGGAAACCACTGAGAGTCTGTTTGGGAACAGAAAAGTGCTAAAGCAGCTTCATGATCCTGTGAAGTTTGAACATCTGCTGAGGAAGAGGAAGAGGAGGAAGCAGAAACAGGAACCAATCAGATTCTGCACAACGTGGTTTAACAGGCAGCTGCTTCTGACGCAGCTTTACTTCATAAAAACACCAAATAATCTACAGGTCAACTTCTTCACACGCTGCGTTTTAACGATCCTGTCGCTCAAATACTCATTTATTGTTGTGTTCAGCTGCTGCACTGGAGAATATAAATACATTTACACTGATTGGGTGATGAATACTCAACAGAAAATATTATATTAAAATTATTCAGTTATTGTTGAACAACCGACTGGCTGCCGTTTCCTCCACACTTTTCCTGTCGCCGTTTTGCAGAGCAGTGCCGTAATTTGACACAAACATCAGCTTGAAACGCTAAAAAATAGATTCATAATCACAAAAACAAAAGATGCTACATCCATAACTTCAGCATGTTTTAGTTAGTTTCTAAATGCTCCAGTTAGTTGTTGTTGTCACTTTTGGGGAAATAGAAAATATCAAACTTGTTTAGTGTAAATTTAGTGTTTATTAACAGATGTTATGTTCAAATAGTTAAATAATGCAGCGTTCTGCATTTTTAGTTTATTACTGCTGTAGGATGGAAATCAGCATAATAACACTGATATAGCAAACATTTTATTTCGAGACAAAAAATAGTCCAGAACTAAATAAAAAAAATCATAATGTAAGCTAATTACAAATGATGTTAATGATAACATAGAGTAGCTTAGGAACAATAAAGCAAATTGATATGTTGGTTTGGGGGCCCAAATAAAAATCAGTTCAGGGCCCTGAAAAGGCTTGGACCGGCCCTGGAAGGAGTGCTGCTCTTACCCGAGTCCAGTTTTTGGGTATTTCACCCACCTACTGATATTAACCTTGTTTTGGAGTCATAACGTGATGATTCCAGCTGCTGGGTTCTGATTGGACGCTGGATTAATGCGTAGTGTGACAGGAGGGGGGTAAGAGGGGGGGGGGGAAGAAGGGGGTAAGAGGGGGGTAAGGGGGGGTAATCAGGAACATTTCTGCCCCCAGGACGTCATTCAGATCAGAAATAAGCACTGTTGACCCCTGGATGACCACAGGAGGGCCTCCTCCTCTCTGCCTCCAGTCCTCTCTCCTCATTCCGATCATGTGCCAAATCTTCCTCCTCCTCCTCCTCCTCCTCCTCCTCCTCCTCCTCCTCCTCCTCCTCCTCCTCCTGTCTGCCCGCCTGCAGCCCCTCTCAGGCCGCGGAGGGGAGCATTCACACCCCGCTGTCTGCGTTTAGCGGACGGGGCTCTCGGTGAACCGGAGGGAGATGGTCGGCACCCCGTGCGCCCGGCGGCTGGCGCGCCGCTCCCGCTCCGCGCTGCTGCTCGCCGCCGCGGCGCTGCTGCTCATCCAGACCCTGGTGGTGTGGAACTTCAGCAGCCTGGACTCCGCCGGCGGGGACGTGGGCGCCAGGAGTCGGGAGAAGCGGGACGAGCGGAGCGGGGGGCTCAACAAAGCCGCCACGGAGCGCCGGTGGAGGGGGCCGGAGCGGAGGGACGAGCCGCCGCGGGAAGCCGCCGCGCTGCACGGGAAGGCGGCCGCTCGACTCAAGCTGCAGCCGGTGGGTTTCACTCATGATTTCCACGCTGCTGTTCTCTGCGAGGCCAGGCTGCATCTGATTCCCGGAGGCAGAGCGCCAGCCGCGTCTCCGGTTCTGTCAGACGTTCCGGGTCTTTGTTTTAAACGGTGAATATTTTTTGAGCAGGAACATTTCCAGAGGCTTTGCTGTGTTTGTGCTGCAGCGCGGATTCAGATGGTGTTTTCCAGGTGTTTCTGTGTCAGAACACGGTGGATGTTTTATTTCCTGTCCTTTCATTACTCAGTCAGGCTGTGATCTTCCCACTTTGAGCCCGGATTGTTGAAACGCTGCAGTTTCTACTGGAGTCACGCTGGGAGGAAACAGCAGCTCCCAGTTTCACCTGGATGAAAACTGGTTTAAAACTGGAGGATTTGGAGGAAATCTTCCTCTGTCCACAGCATCATGCTGCCACCACCATGCTTGACGGCTTCAGATTTTGTCTTGGTAACAACAGCAGGTTGAACGTTTTGCAGTTTTTATTCTGAGTTTCCTTGGATTTGAAAGAATGAACCTGAACGTTACTGAATAGTTTTATGGCCTGTGTTCATGTGAGGGTTTGTTTAAAAAACTGAGTTTTAACAAATCATTGAAATATGATCATTTTTTTTAGTTTTATGTGTTTTGTGCCCATTTATTCTGATTTTTAAGAAAAGCTTTTTGCTGTTTGATGTTTTTGATTGATTATAATTAACTAACTATATGATTTATTTTATTTATCAGATGATTTGATGTTTTTGGAAAAGTGGCTTCAGACGCTGAAACGTCAAACTAAACAAGCAAAGATATTCAGATCATTTATTTAAAAAATCTATATTTCCATATATTGGAAATAAGTTTTAAGTTAATTCAGGTTTTCCTGAACTGCTGCTCTAAATTTAATGATTTATTTTTGACCTTTTTGAACGTTCAGTGAGTAAATGTGGTAAAAATAAAAACAGAAGGAGTTTTTAGGGCTGGAATATTATTATTATTATTTATAAGAATTGGATAAACATTGGATAAGAAAATAGATTTTTAAAAATGAAATATTTTAAACAAACAAATTCCCATTTATTTGTCCATCGATGAATGTTTGCATTTAATCCTAATTTTGTCATCTAAAATTAGTTTGAACACAAACTTTTTTCTCCAACAGTAAATTCATATTCTGTATATTAAGGTGAAGCCCTAAGTGATGGGATGACTTGTGAGGCGTTCAGGGTGCGTGGGTGTGTCCACGCTCAGGAAGGAGCATCTGCTGGAATCCCCCAGCAGCAGAGGCGGCGGGTCCAGACTCGAAGCAGCAGCAGCTCCTCTGATCCTGCCGTGGTTTTTACCGGAGGAGACGTGATGTGAGAAGGATTCAGATCTGAAGGAGCTGAAAAACATTTATGGAGCATTTCTGAACATTTTCTCTTTCAAATATTTACAGGAGGCAACTGGGGCGACTCGCAGTTAAAACACTGATTCGTTTTGAGATTAACCGTCAGCCATCAGTTTTATGACACATCCAGCTTCACATCTGGACTTTGACTAGGCCGTTACCACAGTTTGATTCTTCTCAGTGGCTAAAACAGGAAGCTGAGTTTGCAGGCCGGTTGGTTTCGTCCTAAAGTTGCTTTAAAGTGAAACCGGTTTGTTCGTAAAGCCAGAACCTGAGGCAGATTCTGTTCTGACGGCCGGGTCCGATCAGATTTAAGGATTACTTCCGATCCGGTTTGACTGATGGGATTCCTGCTTCCTGGTGAAGCTGACATCGTTAATCCTTAAATACTCAGTTTGCTCGTTGAAAGTGATCTGTGTATTTGTTTGGAGTCATTTCCAGTGATTAATAACTTTCAAACACTGATTGGGTTTAGAAACGCGGCAAATTGATTCTGAAAGTCCAGATAAAATAAACAGGAAACAGGAAGTTTTGAGATTTAATGTTTTCATTAATGTCTGATGTTTTGTTGGTTTAAATTTGTTTTTAATTTATTTCTAGATTCTCGGCTTGGTTTGGTTGTTTAACGGCTTCCTGTTGGACGTAGGTTGTGCTTGTCTGACTCTGTGATTTGACTAGACCAAACCAATATATTGCTATTGCATTGGAGCGACATCTGATCTGAGGTTATTTGTTGCATCATGTTTGAACTTTCATGCATGCAGACGCTGCGTCGCGGCGATGTTTTCGCCCGTTTGGATGAACTCGATGATGGAAAAAGTTTTAGTGGAGCAAAAAATCAAAACTTCAAACCAAAGGATGAAATAATCAAATACAATAAAATCACCAAAAATTAGAATTATGTTACTAAGGTGCAATATTTCATCCAAACAAATAAAGCAGTCAGTCTTTAACAGGGAAGAGTTTGCAGATTAAAAGAAAACGATTCATTTTGCAAATTTGAGTCACTTTCTTTAAAAAACTTTCCCAAGTTTAATAAATTAAATAAAAAGCAGTTTGGACTCAACAAAGTCTGATTTTGAGTAACGTTTCCTTTAATTACTCTTAGAAGATTTTAATTTGCATGAAAATAACCAAAGGTTAGAAAAGAAAAAAACATTTTTAGTGTTTTTTATTCCACAGGAGAAAACCAGAGATTTCAGGAAAGTTTATTGAATATCAGATGAAATGGAGGTAAAACAACGAGTGTTTATTTATGGAAATCTGTTTTTCTATTTTTGGTGAATCAGCTTCAAACACTGATATTAAAGCTAAAAAGCTGCTTAATGTTTTTTTCACATTTCTTTGAGATTATTCCTGAGCAGACTGACATCCCTGCTGTAATCCCTGCAGGTCTCACCGTCACGTTTCGACCGTTTTAAATTAAAACGCTCCATCTGCCCTCAGCCTGCACCAAACAGCAGGTTCAACATTTAATGTTACAAACTCCACTGAAACAAGGAAACAAACATAGATTACATCAACCGGCCACAAATTAAGTTTATCCAAGAAAACCTATTAAACTGACATGTTAAATAAAGTTTGACCAACTTAATTTGATTACATCTGACAAACTAACACTTTTTAAAATTAAAATCCTGAGATGAGTTCAATTCTTCACGTTTTTGTTTAGACTTAATGCTTTATTTTTTAAGATATTCATAATTTCCAGGCCTTCATGTGTTTCTGCAGACGAACTCAGACATAAATCTAAATAAGCATCATGAGCCGTCAGTTCTTAGTTTCTGGTTCCAGCTCCAAAATCTAACAACCAGAGAAATATTCTCTGTAAATGTTGGTGAAAACGTGGAGTTATGCCTTTAGAAAAGGAGGGCATCTCTCTGAGTTTGACATAAAACACCGTGAGGGTCTGAAGTCTCATTTGAACCAGTTTGGTTCTGATTCTCCAGCTGCAGGTCAGAGTTTGGGCCGGTCTGTTTTCATTACCTCCAGGATCCCGGAGCTTTTCTAATGAATCGCTGCCGTACAGAGCGGCAGTGTGCGCCCGGTGAAAGAGCTCTTTATGAAGTTTAAACTTCTCTGAACTCACTTCATAACTGCAGCTGCAGGCGACGCCTCACGCCGTCTGAGTTTATATCAGGCAGATCAACGACCTACCAAAAAATCACAAGTATCTTCTGTTTCCCCTGCAGTTCTTCAGTTTTTCTGTCAGATTAAGGGACTGAACAGAAGAGATTGGTAAAAACTCAGATCCCCAGAATGCATTGTGTTAACTCAGTCCCCAGGAAGAAAGGATCGCTGGGATATCTCCTGATTAATCTGAAACGTTTTTAGTTCTTTTAGTTTAAATTTACTTCCTTGTTTCTGCCTAGAATACGTTGTTTCTATCCATAATAAACCATTAGAAACGTCTAATCAAAAAAAGCTAAATCAGAGCTGAGCATCGGCTTATCAGTTCACTTTGAACATTTTTATCTTTTTTGTTCAAAGATGAATATAAATACATCCTAAACTCAGCCAGAGACTAAATGTTTCTGTGTCACATCATATTTACACCCAGAGAAACAATGAAATGCATCAGTAGAAGTTCCTAGACTCGTTAGTATAAATAAAAATATGTCAGGTATTTTTATTTAATATTGTTTTATAAATAACATTTATTTCCTGATCCAGCATCTTGTCCCCCTGAAGCCTCCGTTTCCCAGGACTGGTTTCTCCTCCTGTGATTTTCCCGCTGCCTTTGTGTCTCCCAGCAGGGGGTCTGAACCTGCTGGGGGGCGAGGCAGCGTCTCCCAGCAGGCCGGGACCGACTGGTTGGAAGAAAGACGGTGTGTTTGTAGGTAAACGCTGGTATTTTAGCTGCAGACCGTCTCCAAGGACTGCACGGCATTCTGGGAAAAAACGCACCGCTTGTCTTTCTGTGAAGGAAGGAGAAATACCTTTTCTGTCAAGAGCTTTTAGTTTGCAACTAAAACATTTTTTTGTTTACAATTATGATTATAGATTGTAATGTGCAAAACATTTTAACGTAATTAATATTTTTTTTTGTTTGTTTGGTTTTTTTTCTCGTTTTTTCTGAGCGGAACCTTTGCATTCACGTGTTTCCGGTACACTCACGAATCTGATGCACAAGCGACGTCTGCTGGGGTTTAATTAATTTCTGCCTTAGAAAACGATCTGATTGGACGCAGGAAAAGACTACTGTCATGTTCAAGTTGTGCTAAATGTATTCAGCCCATCAGCCAAGCTATTCGAGCCTACAGTAGCATCTCAGTGCTAATCATGTAGCAGCTAGCGCTGATGTTAGCATCCACAGTTCACATTTCTAAAGAATCTCCATGAATTATCAGGACTTCCTGAAGCTCTTTGCTCCAATCAGATGATCGAAGGACTTGAACAAAAGATTTAAAAAACTTTAAATATTAAATTTGAGCTCCTTCATGAACTTCTTCAATAATTTAGCAGCAAAAAAAAAAGTGTTTTTAATTAAAATGTCACTTATTTAGTCAGTTTCTGGAGGGCTGCACAGTGGCGCAGTTGGTAGAACTGTTGCCTTGCAGCAAGAAGGTTCTGGGTTCGATTCCCTGCCTGGGGTCTTTCTGCACGGAGTTTGCATGTTCTCCCTGTGCATGCGTGGGTTCTCTCCGGGTTCTCCGGCTTCCTCCCACAGTCCAAAAACATGACTGTCAGGTGAATTGGCCTCTCCAAATTGTCCCTAGGTGTGAGTGTGTGGTTGTTTGTCCTGTGTGTCTCTGTGTTGCCCTGCGACAGACTGGTGACCTGTCCAGGGTGTACCCCGCCTCTCAC
>CAEGAE010060350.1:0-10000 GCA_903067095.1 Girardinus metallicus
AGCGCTTGAGGAGGAAGCGGAGCTAACGCCGGAGCTAACGCCGGAGTAAGGCGTTAGAGCCGGCTCTAATGCCGGTTACTCCAGCTCTAACGCCGGAATAAGCCCTAAGTGAACCGCCGAGCGCTTGAGGAGGGAGCGGTAGAGAACGTCTGCCGAAATTAGCATTCATAAATTGGATTAGCCTTGAGCTAAACGCCACTTACACAGTGGAGCTCCAGTATCCAGCATGAAGCTGACGTCATTGTCGTATCAACGCATGCGCGATCTGATCTCCAAATGATGCCCCGCCTCTTCCGTGACATCACTCTCACACAAACATTGAGTCCTTCTCACACATACAAAAGGTGAGTCTATAATTTATTTGTTTATATGTGCAATCCCTAAATTTGATCACTCCGCTTCCTTCTCGCTTTGTGGCAAATTTCTTACATTATTTATTAGATCAGAATGTTGAAGATTTCCTTATTTCCATAATCCTGGTTTTAAAATATTTCAACTACTGATACAGATTTTAGGTGATAACAATTTTGCCTATCCTTATGAGCTGTAAGAACAGAATCATCTTTATCCTTCGTGCTGTGAACATTCCTTACTATCTGTTAGGAGCAGAGGTGAGGAAGTTACTGTTAAACAAATCATTACTAACATATTAAAACGCATACAAAATGCTTACAAAATCAACATGTTAAAGACATTTTTCTAATGTTTTATCTTTGTGAAAGCTCAAAAACATAAACCAGAACTTTGCTGTACTTTGTTCAGCCTTTCTGTTGAAATCATGGTCCTTCTCATTTCTCAAATATGTCAAGACATGTCATAGAATGATGCGTTTCCTCTGACACCCTCATTAAAAATCCCATCTTTCCTGAAAATGGCTAACTTTGAGTCTGGTCAATGACAGAATTTCTACATAGACCTTGTAGCACTTAGATATAATACACTGTCTGACAGAACGAGATTGGAATCAACCGGTTGGGAAAGGGTCGACCAAGATGAAACTCAGTCGATTCTTGTTACCCACCAATTTTTCCACGCATCTTGATTATTCATTTGTGTGCCTGACTCAAATAAATGACATATAGCAGCAACTTATTAATGCTAATTAGTCATTAAAGAGTTACAATTTCAGAAAAGTGCCATAATGTAATTGTTTACTAAACACAGATTCACCAGTGAAGTCGCAGAGCATGGAGGAACGCTGATAAGCCTTCCATGACCAGCAGGATCGACACAGTGAGCGTGGCGAAAAGGCCGAACACAGGGACCAGAAACACCACCCCGAGTTTTGTGGTGATCTTGAAACCCAGGCGCATCACCATGGCCCACAGCACCTCTGACAGCTCTGTGGAAATGAAGTGATTTAAGATAAAGAATCAGCAGAAGGAAAGAGGTGAAGGGAGCATTCTGTTATTTTCTGGTTGCACTTACGGGCATGAGCCAAGCTGAGCGCCCACAGGCGAAGGTAAGACGCAGTGTTGGAAATGCAGCCCAGGCAGTACTCTATGGTGTGGATGGCCTGATGCAGCAGAACATCTGCAAAGTCAAACTGCAAAACCGTACATGAGATGTTAACTTAATTTTTACAATAAAAATCAAGTTACGATAATCTAAGCCTCCTGTTGTTCTCAGAGTTTTAGATCCATTTAACAAATTCAGATGATATAAAATTTTCTCCACAACTGATTCTTGTTCTGTTGTCCTACTTTCTCCTTCTTAATGTGCAAACAGCATTAACTTGTTGAAGCGGATGGAAAAAACAGACGTAAATAAAAGAGTCACTGTTCTCTGACCTGCTTAGGAGGAGCTTCTCTGCTGATCACTTCATCAAATCCCTCCTCTTCATCCTCCTCATGAATGGACGTTATGGAGCCATCATCCTCACTCACACGTCTCACCCTCTCATAACCCTGAGGTGAGCCAAGAAACTACAATGAACCTCTGTGCGCTGATTTAAGACAACCCAAAGTCTTTGACTGGACTTACTCTGCGTCTGCGCAGGCCTTTGCCGCCGCGCTGCTGCCAGTACAAGTAAAGAGGTTTCCCCAGCAGCAACACTGGAACGCACATCACAGCAATCAGGAGAAGGAAGACCTGCAGGCCAGTCTGAGAAATGAGATCGACAAGATCAAACTCAAGCTTCAATAAAAGATTATAAATAAACTCGATGAGTAGATGGTGCCAGCACATGCCTGTCCCGGGTACAAAGGCGTTACATCCTTCCCCTGCATGACAAACATGTTGATGAAGTGGATGAGGATGCTGGGAGCCTGGCTGGAGTTGCGTGCACTGAAAGCCAACCACTTGTAGAGAATCATGAAAACCAGGTAGCCAAAGAGACAGATCAGGAAGAGCAGCTCGGGAAGAAACAGCAGATAAACACTGAATTTCTGCCTGAAATGCCTGAAAAGAGAGGACAAGGCATAAAGATGAAAATGTGTCAAGTCATAGTATTGGGCTTGATAAAGGGTTACAAAATCAACATGGCAACATTTTTCTGAGGAGTAAAAAATGATGTGAGGGTAATGCAAATCATCGCTCCACTCTGGCAGAGGGCCATAGGCTTATGAAGTGTACGGTGGTGAAGAGATGCCAATATTCACTGTACATTCATAATAATTATAATAAAAATCTGTCAGGGGTTTTGGTTCCTGTGTTCCCCGCTCTCCACATTTGTGTTTATTTACCAATTTTCTCCAACAAACCTCTAAGACTTTAAGGGGACCGCTGTATTTATACTGATTAAATTAAATAAAAAAAACAAATAGCAAATCAAACGACTATTGAAGACAAATGACCTGCACTGTATTTTATTTCAGAGAAAAGGTCAAACACAAAATGCAAGCTGTATTTACAAATGTATGTTTGCAGAAAATCCTCAATCGTTTTCCTTCCACCTCACATGTATGTGCTGCTTTGTGTCAGCCTGTCATGTAACTTTCGTTGGTTTTAACATGGAAAAAAGGTTGCAGGGGTACGAATACTTTTGCAATGTGTTTTTTGTGCAATAGTTTATGAGTCGACCTAACAATGATTATTACAATTCTGCACAACAGATTTAATTGCTGAGTAATGCAGCAGCCAGCTAGGCTGCTTATGATGGTGCATCCACTGACAAATGAGGGAATTGGAATAATCTGTTCCCAGCTGGAAAAAAACCTGATTGTTCTGGTTTTCTTGTTGGGTTACAGCACAGTTCCAGTAGATTTTACAGAAAAATGTGAAACAAAATCCGGGATGACGATTATTAGTAATTAGTCATGCCACAAACACGTGTGCAAAACTCCTATCGCCATGATTGCTGGACATCTGTGTGCTGGGTAATGCCGACTCAGGAGAAACAAGTCAGACTGAGGGAATGATGGACCGACAGGGACATGAATCAGCAGCAGGAAAGAGCTGAAACTAATTAATCAATCCGGCATCAACTTGATTAAAATTTGGTTGCATAATTGTCTTTATTTCACTTTACCTTTTACTGCTTAATCATTAAGTTACAGTTAGCTCTGTTTGTTTTGTCTTTGTGCATCTACCATAGAGACAAGAAACTAGCATATCTGTTAAGATTACCTCTTGGTACGATTAAGAAATGACGTACATAAATAAAACTCCAGACCAGGCAACATATTCACATACTGAATACGTTCAATATCTCAATAGAAACTAAATTTATTAGTAGAGGAATTCATGGTGTATTTGATTTTTTTTCAAATTTTATATTTTACATCATATCTCTAAATCAATTACTGTAAGTCAGACATTTTGTGTCCTTCCAATTAAAAATAAACCAACCAGACTAGCCAGCAGGGAGGAGAAGGCAATGGCATGTTGTAGATATACAGCAGGATTATCAATATTGTGGGCAAGATGACAGTTTTCATTTTATGAGTTTCAAAAAAGTTTTTCTTGAAACTCAAATCATCTTGCAAATCTCTTTCTGCACAACTTTCTTGACTGTCGTAGATTTTACAGCCAGTCTCTGCTCTGCTTCACCAGCATCCTGAGAATGCCAGCTTCTGAACATTAAACGGGTTTTAGATAATTGCGTGTAAAAGTGAAAAGCCTCTTACAAGTGGTTGAAGACACTCAGCACCACGCCAAAGCTCATGTGAATGACGCCGATGATGACTGACATCTTCATCTTGTACGAGTTGAGGAAGGACAGACGATTCACAGCCAGGTTCCAAATCTGATTGAACAAGAAAATAGCACCTGAGTATTCAAGACATGCAGGTGACTGTAGCTTTTGAGTGTATCTACTCACAGGATCAATGCCGAATGGATATGGTCCACTGAACACACCACTGACATTTGGGTCTAATGTGAGCAAAGCGTTTGTTTGGACTGTTTTGTTGCTACAAAGTAAAAAAAGTGAACATGTTATGAGGGATCTGTTAAGACTCTAAGTCTACTGCTCACTGATTTTTAAGAAAAGGTTTAATGTCATGCTTACGTCCACTGCTGATTGGTGAACATAGCCTTCACACTCCATCCAGAGCCAAATATATTTAAAGACTTGGAGAAACAGTCGTTGTAAATGAGTCCGGTGTAAACGGAGAAAAGTCCCATCATCAGGATGATATAACGCCCATGGAAGAACATCATCCAAATCTGGGATCAACATAACAAAAAAAAAAAAAAAAACTTGATTAAAAAAAATGACA
Source organism: Girardinus metallicus (assembly GCA_903067095.1). Taxonomy (NCBI): domain Eukaryota; kingdom Metazoa; phylum Chordata; class Actinopteri; order Cyprinodontiformes; family Poeciliidae; genus Girardinus; species Girardinus metallicus. Next base: position 4,662 of record CAEGAE010060350.1, read on the forward strand.
ACCAACGCTTCATTCAGGATAAAGTGAGCATTTATTCCCACCTCATTACTAGAACGCTTCTTCTTTTGATTTTTCTCCGTCAGCACCATCCACAGGGCGAAGAGGCTCATTATCACGCCATGGCCGAGATCCCCGAACATCACGGCAAACAGGAAGGGGAATGTGATGATGGTGTAAGGAGCTGACAAAAAACACAAATGTGATGAGTAGTTTTTCGGGAAGGAAATTGTGGTTAACTTCACTGTCCCTCAGGAAAACAAGGACTTACCTGGGCTTACCTCGCGATAGTCCCCTACCCCATAAGCTTCCACGATGCTCTGAAAGCCTGTGGTGATCTTGTTGGATCTTAAAAGCGTCGGCGGCGTGTCGCTGCTTGGGATGCGGTTTACAAAGGAGGGGACAGTGGCATCTCCTTTTCTCTGATTAAAAATAAATTAATGGGAGAAAATGAGGGATTTGGTAGCGACAGACAGTAACTTAAATAATAACAAACTGAGAAACTGTCCTTCTAAAGTGTTTGATGACACATTTTATCTAAAAACATCTGCCACGACATCTCCTTTGAGAGAAACTGATTTATGGGTTTAGTTGGTTTTACTAAACAAAAAATGCTACAAATGCCCATTTGGTTTTTGCCAATTGTCAGTTCCCATTTCTTTATCTTTTACTTTCAAGCACACAGATTTTCTTTTAATCTTTCAAAGTGCTCTTTATCAGCACTTCTCCAGGCTATCTGAATGTTTTGGACTTTGGCTGCTTTTCTTCTCATTTCCTGTCCAGGACCTTATTTAGACTAAATAGTTATTGTGTCTGGCTAGCTCTTATCTCAAGTTTATGACTCATACTGATATTAATAAAAAGATTTCCAAATGTAGCAAAGAACCTAATCTTGGCATGAGGTTCCTAACAGCAACCTGTCCCAAAGACAAACTGTTCCCATTTCTTTGGCTGAAGATAAAACACATAAACACAGTTATTCTTAAAGAGTTACAAGCTGAAAACTTGGATTAGAGTAATGATCAACTAAGGGATGACATGTTTCCAGTTAGATGCAGCAATCAGTCAGGGAAAGATTAGAATCAGACAATTCTTCCTTCAATCGACAATCTCCTTAGATATTTAAAAATTCATTAAACACATCAAAACAAACTAAAAGCTTCCACCATTTTTAGCCTATAAATTCATAAACAGTCATTCCATGCAATTTTTTTTTTAGCTTATTACAAATTTGATAAAGGTTTAGAAGACATGACGAATAATTACAGCTATCGCTAATTACACAATTATTTGTTAAATTCAAAACTACCACTTTTATCAAAAAACATTTGTGACATTTCTTTCGTTATTGTGTGTTCTTATATTTAAAAACTGAAAATATTGCTATCATAAAACATCAGTTTTATGATAGGTCAATAGGTCAGACCTCAAAGAAAACTTTAAATCTTTAGTGAGTTGGGCACCAGAACTGGTTCCAGCCCAGCGGCCCTCATCCTTCTAAGCATGGTTAAAAGTTCCTTCAGGGGTCATTCAATAATATTCACCTGAGAGCTGTGTCAGTCATTAACAGTCATTAACTGCAGCTTAAACAACACTACTGAACTCAACACGCGCTTCCTCAGTTGTAGATTGTAGACTAAAACGTGAGACACCAACACGTTTTCCTACTTCCAGTTTTATCTCCAGTGACTCTAAGAAATTTAAACAAAACTAGCAAATTCATTTGAATTCTGCCATGGTGCCAAAATAAAGAATTGCAGGTTGTTTTTGACTACAGTAATCAGTGTCCCTTTGAGGTCGCTCTATAACACAATTCGTTTTTCCCATTTGAGACATATTTCCAATCTAAAGTTGGTTTCCAGTCCGGAGTTCGACTTTTCACTTGTATCAACAAAAAACCCTGATCACCTTCAGTTAGTCAGAAACTCTGCAGCGAGACTCTTAACTAACAAACATAAGAGCTCACTTTAGTCCTACTAGTTAAAACTATTTGAACTAGTTACCTGTTCATAAAAGAACTGAATTTTAAATCCTGAGTTTTACTTTCCTCAAGGCGATCACTCTGTCTGTCCAGGCTGTTGAACCTTGACTGTCTAACAAGCTCCTTTTTTACATTGTCTTAAGAGTCTTAGCTCACTTAAAAGGCAGCTGAAAATATTCTTATTCAAACATGTTTTCCTCAAGATCTTTGTTTAAATATTATTGTATCTTTCTCATGTTTGAATTTTTAAGCTTTGTGTGATTTTGATCTGTCAAAAAAATTGGCTTATTTAGTTACTTAATTTGTTTTATGAAGTGGAAATATTTCAAAACAATACAGTTTCTACAATCAGGTTGTTAGATTTAAGAAATTACCTCTCACTATCACCAGCAGGGCAATGTGAAATATATATTAAAGGTAAAAATAAGAACTATTCATTTAAGAGGCTGGAGAAGTCTATTTAAAAGTTTTGATTTTTTGAAAAGGAAATGTCTTAAAACAATCACATTTCTATCCGCTTTCATAAATAATTATCTCCAGGTCGGACTCACCGAACCCTTTTCTAGCGCCCCTCTCAGGTTTGCCAAGTCACTGACGGGACACCAGACCTCGGCAATCAGACACTTGTTGGTAACGTCAAAGCTGCACCGGTTGAGGATGTGATAGACAGCCTTCATCTTTTTCACCTGCACCACCCAGGTGTAGGCTGACTCAGCAGCCTTCTGCAGAACTTGCCTCAAGTAGTCATCGGTGCGATGAAGCACCTGCAGGAGACAACAGTGATTAGGATGTTCCACAAGCTCACTGTCCTCTCCAGAGACGTTCGATCCTACGTTGTTGAGGTCCTGGATCCGTGTTCGTAAGCTGTCCAACACGTCTGCACGTTCCTCGTCATTCTCAGGATGCGGATATAAGTGGCAGTGGTAACTAGGAGTGACAAGGATAAGATGCTGATGGCAAAGAAGAATGCATGAGCGACTAAAAAGGTAGAACTCAGACAACATATGTTTACATACCAGTCACAGATTTTTTGAACTTTATGTCCAATTTGATCTCCCCAAAAGGAGATGAGAAACACGACGCTTTTGCTTATTTCCCCCTGTAATCACACAGTTCAACAGCCTTAAAATATCAGCCGGAGAAGCACAAAAAGTAACTTTTCTAAAGCTTGTCTCACGGTGTCGAGATCGGCGAGGCTCTCGTCCACTTCTGTGTAGCTCAGGATGGTGTAGCCTTTACACACTCTCCACAGCATGCGCTCAAAGGCCTCCACCTTCACCCGCTGGATGAGTCCTGAAATAAAGCTGCACCCAGGGGAGATCAGATTAGGTCCACGACGTGTTTTCTAACCAAATTATGGCATCTAGTGCTGCGGCTAGGCATGGATCAGTTAGCGTTATTAAGGTTTCATGAGATGCAAGAGAAAGAGCTGGAGAGATGCTACTCCATGGAGCAATAAGTCGATTGGCTGAAGGAAGGTGACTGTAAAATTTGTCTGAAAATTTTTCAAGGACATAAGATATATTAAAAATGGCAAGCTACAAGAAGCAGCAGTCAGTTTCCATGCTCCTCTAATCTGGAACAAACTTTCAGAAAACTGCCAAACAGACCTGTTTAGAGCTACCTTTGACTAGTAGTAAGTGATAGTTTTGATTATGCTATTTGACAAAATGTAATAATGATTGCTTGTTTCATAATTGGTGACTGAATTATGTTTTTTATGATGTAAATCACTTAGAACTGCTTTGTTGCTGAATGTGCTACACAAATAAACTTGACTTGACTTACAAGTTGCAATAAATACATATTTATAACTTAAATACTTTAATAATTAATGTGTTGTGCTAGATTTTTTGTAACAGAAAAATAAGTTAGTGGAATACATTTTGCATTTAGGTCAAAACACACATTTAGACCAGTGAAGTAAACATTTGGTGGTGCAGCTCACCCCAGCTTAGCTCCAAGTCTCTGCATGCCAGTACTTCCTGTAGCCGAGTCTATCTCCATGGTGGGGAACTCTTCATACTGGGGACCAAGAGCTTCATGCTAGATTTAAACAAGAACATGCTGACATTAGAAGGCTATTGCCACATATTAATCACAGATTACATTAACCATACAATGCCAGAAATGTGTTATTAATCAGAAAAGGAGATGCAAGCGGTTGAATCAGAAGGAGGCTCACTCTGGAGCGGCTGTGTATGAAGGTCCGGGTGATCTTCAGCATGTGTGTGTATTCTGTGAGCTCCAGCAGGTTCCTCTGAAGCTTGTCTTTGTTCTTCGCCACCTCGCTGAGCTCCATCTCCAGCCTCTGAAGCTGCTCCTGCACGGAAGAGAGAGAACGCCAGCTTAACTTAACATTCAGCAGCACAATGCCCTGTTCATGTGAAATGGGACATGAATTTGTGAATTAGTAATTTGTCTACAATTCAGGCCTAAACCTCTGTGACTATATGAGGTTTAGGTCTGCAGGTGATCTCTAAATCTCCAGATTCACATCTTAAGCAAGGATAAATTAATATATTATCTCTGTATCTCCTCAGCTACATTTCCCAGAATTCTCTAAAACTTTGGGTCTGTATTGGACCAAACAACACTCACTATGCCGTAATAACTAGCTGCTGTCTTGTTAATTATGTAGTTAATTAAGTTTTCTTAAAACTCATTACTTCTTAATGTCTTGTTGTTTTCCCAACTCAACTGAAAAAAAAGCAAGACTATGCTGCTGCAATAAAAACTGGGTTTATCTTTGTTGCTCGTCGCTCCTTCAAAAAATAATAATCCTGGGCATTCAAAGGCGCTACCTTCCACTCCCGAAAGTGAAAATAATTGTCACAAGGTGGAAAATTGTGAAATTAAGTGGATTTTCCGCAGCTGGCATTGAAACAGAGCACACTTTTAAGAAAAAAAAAAAAGGGATAATTGGTAACAAACCTAATTAGGGGTTGAAGAGCTAAACAACTTCCAGATGAGATTCCTCAGTTACTGACAGAAACCAGTATGTTTTTGTCATGTTTAGATGAATTTCAGAGGCCAGACTAAATCTGATGCTGAAGCCATAAAAATCCGAATATTTTCAGTCACAGCAGGAAACTAAATATAATTAACATTATGATGTTAAAGGTATAAACAAGAAGCCGTACGTATACAAGCACTTCTGAAGACTTACCATGATCTCCAGGACCTGTCTGGGTGGAGGAGCAAGCGGACTCTCGTCTTCTTGAGGCACGGCGATTTTAGCCTTCTGGATCTCCCTCAAAAGGAAGCCTGTGTGTTTTATAAAAGTGATCACTTACAGGAAGAAATAAGGCACATCACAACCACTCATTATTATACAAAATACAGTCAGCCAGCAATTCCC
>CAEGAE010060356.1:0-10218 GCA_903067095.1 Girardinus metallicus
ACGATCCTCTGTACTGAGCAGCTCCCTGATAGCAGACGCCGTGTCCGTAAGCAAGTTTTACTAAATATTGTACAATATTTTAGCTATTGTACAATAGCTAAAAACCCTACAAATTACAATGAAATACTGCTACTTCCGGTGGGCGCTGGAAGTAAGACCCATTATTGTTTCCCTAGAAGCCTCCCAGGAATAAGGTGGATAGAGGGGAAAAGTTAGGACAATTCCAATGGCACTTGACCGACAGGCACCTCCTCCCCCTTACAAAATATCTCTCTCTATATATATATATATATATATTTTTTTTTTTTTTTTTTTTCTGTTCATAGAAATAGAAAAAATTGGGGCCCTGTCAATTACAAGATTAATCATATTCTATTATTAAAAATTGGTTTTAGAAGTAAAAATTGTTAGCCCTCTCAGACCTAAAAGCACACATCCATATTTGCACTGAACCCCTCTGCATCTGCATGAAATGGTTTGTTCCTGCTTGGTGCGCTTGACAGTGATGATGTTCAGCAGCAGTGAACAAAAGACCAGAACTACTGTGGCGGTTACTGTGCTGTTAAGAATGTTATAGTAGCATAGCTACCAATGATGGCAAATAAATAGTTTTCCTGTAACGATAAGTTGTTTTTCCGCCATTAGAGCAGTAGTGAGTGAGGTTGATTGACAGCGCTACGACCGTCCTCTTAGTTCTGATTGGTTGTTTTTGGCCGGAATGTTGCATTACTTTAGCTAGCAATAGTAGCTCAGGGAGGTCTTGTAGGAGGTTGATTTTTTCACAGATTATCTGTCTCATAACAAACTGTCATAACGTGACAGCTTTAACAAATATGGAGAAAACATATTTTTTATTAATGTTGTATACTGCAGCTTGAATGAAATGCAACTAGCATTTTTTGAGAACTCTGGATTGCTTTATTTATATTTTGCGTGTTGCCTATGACTGTTGCTCGTGGGGAGAGACCTTTTAGTAAGCTAAATCTAATTTTAAAAAATGTAAGCAACCTATTTGCATGCAGTATGTGGACTGTCGCATGTAAAGTTTACCAGCAATAAATATTGTGCTAGTATCCAAAGAAAGCAAGGCAGTTGCAAGCCTTGAAAATTTGACCCCTTTTATGGACAATTGTTCGTGGGGACAATTAATTTTTTTGTCATGGGGCCCAAGACTCCTGGCGGTGCCCGAGGTGCAGTGTGAAAGTGGACTGTACCAGATGAAATGTTACAGTCTAGCAATTTTGTTCCCCATTTGAATCGAGTCCATTGGACACCTTTGAGTAACTGACAAAAAATACCTTCTCTTCTGTTGTGACCTTTTTTTCATAAAATTGTAAAATCTTCATGCGTAACTGTCAGCAAAATGTAGAAAATAGTGCAGCAGGTATAGTAGAAAGTGAAGAGTTTAAAATTTGAGCCATGTGGTACTCCCCATGATAGTTCAGAAGATAATAAAATAAAATGTGAAGATACACAGGGTGGACTGTGATGTAATTTGATATCTGTTGCTGGCTGTCGTGTCATGTAACACTTGTAGGATTACTGAACCATGCTTTTTAATGTTAACCCAATTCCTTCTTCATTCTTCAGTAGGAGATGTAACACAGTGCCCTATGTGTTCCAACTGGTCATTTGGTGATAAATATCTTCACCATTAAGTATTTTCTTTGTGTGGAGAATCTGTTCTACGTTTAGGTGGACACTAACAGCTTTCTGAACTTCATGTGTGGAATTCTCAGCATGTGTGTAATGGTGTAAATCAGATCACTTACATGACACTGATGTGTGGTGATCTCATCTACTTGCATCCAGATTACTGCCTATGTGGAGGAGACTACATACAGTCAGCTGACACACTCTCATATTCAGTCACACGCTCCAACTTTTTCTGTGTTTCTTTCACATACCTCTGGATGTAGAGCAAACACTCACCAGCCACTTTATTAGGTACACCTGTCCAACTGCTCATTAACTCAAATGTTTAATCAGCCAATCACATGACAGCAACTCAATGCATTTAGGCAAGTAAAAATGTCCAAGACGATCTGCTGCAGTTGAAATCAAGTATCAGAATAGAGAAGGAAAGTGATTTAAGTGACTTTGAACATGGCATGGTTGTTGGTGCCAGACGGGGTGGTCTGAGTATTTCAGAAACTGCTGATCTACTGGAATTTTCACGCACAACCATCTCTAGGGTTTACAGACAATCGTTCAAAACAGAGAAAATATCCAGTAAGTGGAAGTTCTGTAGGTGCAAATGCCTTGATGCCAGAGGTCAGAGAAGAATGGCTAGACTGATTTGAGCTGATAGAACGGCAAAAGTACCTCAAATAGCCACTTGTTACAATCGAGGTATGCAGAAGAGCATTTGTGAACGCACAACACGTTGAACCTTGAGGTGGATGGGCTATTATAGCAGCAGAAGACCACACCCGGTGCCACTCCTGTCAGCTAACAGGCAACTGAGGTTACAATTCGCACAGGCTCACCAAAATTGGACAATAGAAGATTGGAAAAACGTTGCCTGGTCTGATGAGTCTCAATTTATGCTGTAACATTCGCATAGTAGGGTCAGAATTTGGCGTCGACATCATGAAAGCATGGATCCATTCTGCCTTGTATCAACAGTTCAGGCTGATGGTGGTGGTGCAATGAAATGGGGAATATTTTCCTGGAACACTTTGGGCCCATTAGTACCAATTGAGCATTGTGTCAGTGCCACAACCTGACACTTAGGTAAGCTCTTGCTTACTTAGGTAAGCAAGAGCTTACCTAAGTATTGTTGCTGACCATGTCCATCCTTTTATGACCACAGTGTACTCATCTTCTGTTGGCTACTTCCAGCAGGATAATGTACCATGTTATAAAGCATGAATCATCTCATCTGGTTTCTTCAACACGACGATGTACTTGATTCTGTAAGGACAGTGATCAAAATGCAAGCCACCGTTTGCACTCCCTTTGGTAACATACTGGATATGTACTAGATTGAAAAGGCTGATTTATCGTGCCCATTAACATTGACTAAAGTGTTCCTTTTCTATTTTTGACATTTTTTTGCAATAAACCCGTAGTTCTACAAGAATCCTGACAACACATTTGTTCAACACAGGTTAAGTAAACTGTACATAATAGGTTGGGCTATCAAATCACTAGCACAAGTGTCTGTAGCCAGACTTTCTCATTTGGTTTTTGCAAATATGCTTTCCATAAAGCTATATTTGTTGCTCCTCTTCCACAACCTTTGTAACCTCCATTTCCCTTTTCCCTTTATCTCTAACATCCATAATCCATTGGAGGTAGTGAAAGCGGTCGGAGTACTCCCAGCTTATCCACCTACTCTGATGGCAAATCTCCCTCATCTACTTCGACATATGTGGCTGCTCCCCGGCATTTCCACATACCAGGTAGGCCACAGCTGCGCTGTTCATTTTTGGCCACTGTTTTACATTTCTAATGACGAAGACGTGAAGTATAAGGTGAGTTCTGGATTCGTTACCAAGCAATTTGATGAAAACTAATTTCATAATATGTAGTAATTATGAACATAATTAGATCAGTAATGGTTTAATATTGAAAATTGGTTATATTTACGTGCTAGTACCCAAGAGCAAAACAGTGTTACGATTCATATCTGTTTTGAAGGTGATAGTATCTCTAACCTTGATGGTGGATTAACTGACAAGAGTCCCAATACAAGAGTAGAAGAAACGAGTTGATTGATGAAGATCAGCTAACCCAAAACATTGGTTTTAAATAAATCTGCAGCTGTTATATTAAAAAATACTTGTGATTTTGGTCCAGGTGTGAGAAAATGAAGTAGATTTTGTAATACATTAAGTCCTGTCCTATCTTTGAAGTGAGTGTCGATTTTGATGCACTCCCCTTTTCAATAGAGCATGTATATCAGGTTTAAGAATGTGAAATTCAATGTTATGCTACAAAGTAGAACAAGCTGTCAGTTTCACTTTCAATTTCAAGTATTTGGTATCCTGGAGTGAGAGGATGTATATTATTACAGACTTCATAGTGTATTGTGAGTTATGTAGCAATGGTGCAATTTACATTGTGTATGCAACTTCCATACCTTGTGTATGCAAGTTTCATACCTTGCATACACAAGGTAGGCTGGGATGTGTTGTGACCACTCCACCATAATGGACATCAAAAACAACCAATGCGCTCTTTTAAATCTGTCAAGAAATGGACATGTAGTAGCATTTTGCTTTGACTTAGTTGATTGCACTTTAAAAATTGTCATAGGGTGCTTAACTGTCGGCAAACAGACAAAGTTGCAAACCAGTTTTGTCATTTTTTTTGTACAACTTTTAATTAGGACAAGTAGAAGCCATGAATAAATTGGCAAAAACAACTTGGGAAAACAATTTCAGTCTGTTTGTTCAATACTCCAGTCCCTCACTTCCGACATCCATCACAGCGCCTTGAATGATTAAGTGACATAGTTGCAAACGGTCAATACTGTCAAATGTGTAGTAGCCCAGTGCTAGATGGTTATTTGGCATTCTGTCTTCCTACCCTACTGAAGTGGAACAGATATGCAATATTGCTACACATGTATTAGTTCTTGAATTACTTCTTTTTAAAAAATGTTTTATTGCCTCTAGTGGCCTTTACTTGATGGTGAATCGATAGGAAAGTGGGTAATGAGAGTGCAGGAAGACATGCAGCAAAGGTCATCAGGCCAGGACTCAAACCTGTGACGGCCGCGTCGTGGACTAAGTCCTTCATATGTAGGTTGTGCATATGGAGGACTTTACCCCTGTGCCACCACAGCACCACGTTCTCAATTTACTTCTTAAACGATTCTCATTTGGATTGTAAATTATACATTTCTACTTCTGATTCCGTACTATTTGTTATCTTAAACATCTGAAACAAACCAGACAAAAAATGACACCCGTGTTGTTTTATTGTAACCTATCTTACTTTTGTGGCTTTAATGTGCAACAGTGACGGCATGGGTCATGCGGGTCTGTAGGTGATCTGTGGATCGTCTGCGTTGTTCATGAATTTCTACAGAGCTAACAACAGAAGAGTGTTTTGCTAAAGCTGGCGCACACCTACTGGCCCAATTTACCTGGAGAGCCAGGTACGGGGAATATCCACAGAGCCAGAGCATATCAATTTGGGGCAAAGTGCCAAGAATATCTGACACCTGGTAATAAGGGGAACAGGTAGTTCCTGGAAAAGCTTGAGAATAATTAAGAGAAGCATTATTAGCATACAGAGTGCAGGGAACAAGCACAGATTTACAAAATGAACGGGGTATTTTGCCCAAAAATGTAGGAGTGTGACCCATCAGTCTAATCGTTGAGTTAGAATAACAGTCGAATTTTACCGTAGGTGGAATGTGAACAGGGACAATAAAGGGCTCCTCAAGTGATATGTTGGTGACCTGAAGGAGCTTTGTGAAGCCTCTAGAACCCTTAAGAGCTGGAAGCGGAGGAGTAACTGCTGTGTGTGTGTCGACAGGGTGCAAACCCTGAAAGGGAGAAATCAAAATGTCTGGGAACAAGCCAGAGCTGTTTGGATAAGGTTGTGGAATCACCATTGGTAAGTGGCCAGCTAAAGGAATGTGTGAGCAAACATAGCAATTTGACCTGTTCTGAGCAATATACTTAGCATAGCGGTACCACAAATTCAAGGTGTAAGGAGTGGAGTGTTTAAGTTGCAAGTCAATGGTAGACGGCCATTTAATATCCTGCAGTTTGTGTAAAGAAGAATTCTCCACCTTATCAGAGAAAAATGAATCCCACCACGCGAGTGACACAAACAACACAACATTAAAAATAGCCAACACAAATATCTGTAGTGGGAACAAGATGGAGGCATGATTGCTGTCATGATGAAATCCCATTTTCTCTTTTTTTTTTTCTGTCTTTTTTTTTCTCTTTTTCCTGGAACTCTTTTAATATTTAATTTAATCTTCACTCCCCACTTTGACCACTCGCCAGTGGACCAGCAATAGTTCTTTGGTTGGGGAGCCTTTTGATGTACGAGAATGAGTGTTTGTTGTTGTTTTTTCTCTTTTATATTGCTTTGTTTCTTCTCTTTTCCTTTCCCGAATGTTGGCCTTTGTCATATTGGAGTCCACTCTTCTCACCCACATACAGACACACTCTGGAGGCACCGAATAACGGGAGTATAGGTTTATTCCTCACACAAAAACACACGGAAAGTACGACTGGGCCAGTAGAGAGGGGTTGGTACGCGCTCATCGTCTGATTGTGGGGGTAGAGAGGGCGAGTCCTTGAGGGGGGGGGGTGTTGAGTCTGTTGGATCCCTGAGCTGCAGTGGATTGCACGACGGAGGGCAGGCAGGGTCAGTCGGGAAAAGGAGCGCTCGGAAAACAGCCACGGTGGTTTCAGACTCCGTTCTTTTCTCAACAGCAGAGGAGTCAGCACGAATTGATTCAGGAACTCTGTTGGCACAGACCACAGCGTCTCGCGGGCATCCGAGGTAGGAACTGGGACTCCCGGTGCGTCCCAGGAAGCGGATCTCGATAATCCTGGAGAGGAGTAAAGGCGACAGGCGTGTTACACGAAATAAATAGATTCAACTAGATTCTCTGGGCTAGATTTCACCGAAACTTGGCAAACACTCTGGCGTCGGCGTGATGATTGCCTAGTCCTCTTATCCTCCCCGCTGATTGTACATTCGCCCCAGGTGTGCTGTTATCCTCCGGCATGGACTCCAGCGTGCAGCTCCGGGGCCCCCTCTAGAGACTAGACGGGGAGTAACCATACACCCAACCCACACACTCCCGACAGGACCCAGAGCACAAAAGTACCCCCCCTTCAACGGTCGCCACCCGGCGGCCGAGAACCAGAAGGGGGTGTGGTGCGGAAACCCTTAATAAGGGAGGGGTCAAGGATAAATTAACCAGGAACCCAGGACCGGTCCTCCCGACCGTAACCCTCCCAGTCGACGAGGTACTGCCAACCCCGACCTCGCCGCCTGGAAGACACGATATGGCGAACGGTGTAGGCCGAATGGCCGTCAATCTCACGTGTGGGAGGGGGGGTCTTGGGAGGAGGGCACAAGGGACTGGTCCGAATGGGTTTGATATGAGACACATGGAAAGTGGGGTGAATCCGGAGAGATGTGGGTAGACGAAGGCGAACCGCCACTGGACTGATCACCGCTTCGATTTCGAATGGTCCAATATACCTAGGAGACAATTTTCTGGTCATGGACTTAAGTGGTACGTCACGGGTGGACAACCAAACCCTTTGACCGGGAACATAGGTAGGTGCTGGGGTCCTCTTACGGTCCGCCAGGTGTTTATTCCGTTCAGCGGTGTTGGAAAGTGCCGTGATAGTGCTCTTCCAGATCCTCTTGCACCGACGAATGTGCTGTTGGACTGAAGTGACAGAATTATTTGTTTCGTCGGATGACAGTAGTGGTGGTTGATAGCCTAAGGAAATTTCAAATGGTGAGTAACCAGTAGCGGCAGAGGTATGACTGTTGTGCTCATATTCCACCCAGGGGAGGAAACTAGCCCAGTCAGACGGGTTGGAGGAGGGGAGGCAGCGAAGGGTGGATTCTAACTCCTGATTCATCCTCTCAGTCTGACCGTTGGACTGTGGATGATGACCAGAGGTTAAAGCGATCTTTGCGCCGATAGCTAAGCAGAACTGCCTCCAGACTTGAGATGTGAATTGTGGCCCTCGATCTGACAGGATCTCGTAGGGAAAACCATGTAAACGGAAAACATGTTTAACTACTAACTGAGCAGTCTGGAATGCAGACGGAAGTCTTCTGAATAGAACCAAATGACAAGCCTTAGAAAACCGATCAATGATGGTTAGAATAGTCATCATGCCTTTAGAAACTGGTAACCTGGTGACAAAATCTAGTGCCACATGAGACCAAGGACGCTTGGTAATGGTTGCAGTAATCCAGAGGGATGTCGGTGTGAGGGTTTATTTCTGGAACAGACGGAGCAAGCTTGGACGAACTCCTTGACGTCCTTATGAATAAACGGCCACCAAAACCTACGATTAATTAGGGCAATGGTGCGGCCGATACCTGGATGTCCAAAAAACTTAGAGGCATGAATCCAACCAATGAACCTGGCTCGAACAGAGGTTGGGACATAAATTTTACCCAAAGGACACTCCGAGGGGGATGACTCAGACTGCTGGGCTTGGCAGATTAGATCCTCTATCTCCCATGTGACCATAGCGACGATACAGCTGGGCGGAAGGATAGCTGCAGGAACCCTCTCGAAGTCGTCGGAGGAGTGGAGTCTGGAGAGGGCATCTGGCTTAATGTTTCTGGATCCGGGGCGGTAAGATATGGAGAGGTTAAATCGGGAAAAGAATAGAGACCAACGTGACTGGCAAGGATTAAGTCGTTTAGCTGACTGGAGGTATGATAAATTCTTGTGATCAGTCCACACTAGTACTGGATGTTCTGCGCCCTCCAACCAGTGCCGCCACTCCTCCAAGGCCAGTTTTATGGCCAATAGTTCCCGGTCGCCCACATCTCTCCGGTGGAGACAGTCTACGGGAAAAGAATGCACAGGGATGAGTCTTATTATCAATACTTGAGACCTGTGACAAAACTGCTCCCACTCCTGTGTCTGACGCATCCACTTCAAGGATAAACTGCTTGGACGGGTCGGGTTGCACCAGAACGGGTGCATTGGCAAACAGAGACTTTAATCGGTCGAAGGCAGCCCCAGCCTCCGGAGTCCATGAAAACAGCACCTTGATGGAGGTGAGAGCAGTGAGTGGCAAAGCTCCGGGGCCCCCTCTAGAGACTAGATGGGGAGTAACCACACACCCAACCCACACACTCCCGACAGGACCCAGAACACAACAACCTTCAGGGTATTAGAGGTTACTAGCACTTAACACCAATTTTAATAAAGATGTTTAAGTGATTCAGGAAATCAACGTGACTGTCTGGGATGTTAGAGGTTACTAGCACTTAACACCAGCAGTATTACTACTAATTTATCCTCATTCAGAAAGTTGGGCGTTGTCCTCCTTGGTCTGTTGTTCTGTTGACTGCTAGACAGATTTCTCCTCACCAGGATGGGTGTCTTCTTGAGTCTCCAGTACCCTTTTACAGTGACTGGCATGAAAAACTCTGCCAGGCAGAGACTACACATGAGTGTTATTCCAAGGATAAGGGATCCAAAGCAAGGGGCGAGACAGTCTGGTTCTCATGCAGCTGTAGGAAACAACTCCGAACCTTGTACATGTAACCCAAATAGCTTTATCCGGTGGAAATATACAAGAATTTAGAATAAACATAGAGCAATATAACTAGCAGGTATTACCTTATAATAATTTTCTACTACAGGGAATAAATCAAACATAAGGGAGATCATTGTCTTATTTTGCTCCAGTGACACTTCATCCAGAGTTGCAGTTACTACATCACTCTCAACATGAATGTGGATTTTTCTGAAAATTGAATTCCTTGAAATGTCCTGCTTCAAATAACCATATCAGGGTTTACCCCAGAAAACTTGCTAAGCCCAGTGGTTGGGGTGCCGAAGCGGTCTACTGTGTTTTTGTATTAAAAGATGTTAAGTAGAGAGGTAATGTAAAAATATTACTGGGTAATTATATGTTACGGGAAAACATCACCAGTGAAATGAAGCCTTGGCGTAAATTCAAACTGGAAGACTCTAGCCTCACCTGCATCATCCAATCGGTGCGACTCTTTCATCGCCATCGACCTATCAACCAGTGTTGTAGTACTCGAGACCGATCTTGGTCTCGAGACCATTTTTTGATCGTCTCGAACTCGACCTCGTTTGGTCTCGGTTTTGTCTCGGTCTTGGGCGCTGAGGACTCGGGATTTTATTTCAAGACCAGTGAAGACCGCAACTGTGGAAATATCACTAAACTTACAGCAAACTGTCCAGTTTATTTGTTAACATGTTTGTTTTCACTGGATACAAAACGCACCGATTAAAATCCAAGCAATAACGTGACTTACCAATTACGTGTTTCTGTTACTCCCCCTGCCACTCCCCACTTTTCACTCCCACGCGGTGCACCGAGACATTCGCAGTGGTTTTCTTTGAGCAGCAGAAGATGTCTGTCTAATCGTCAGTAATAGAATTGCGCTACATAAATCATAAGAACTCCGATGGCGGCAGCTAATTCAGCAGCGCTTCGCTTTCACAGACGGAGGGGACTACGTCTAACTATTTTCGTCACTTAGAAAAGAAGC